>JANZXR010000006.1:36024478-36037735 GCA_027575705.1 Erythroxylum echinodendron
TTTATGCAGTGGTGATTTAACAGAATTAGTGGGTGATGGCTAGATTCTGGTAGATGACTCGTTGTAACTGTCAGATAAGAGATGGTATACTTAAAACCCCTGCTATCATTCTGGAGGCATATTATAAAAGGCCATTGAAGTCATATCTTTTGTCCCTTAATAAGTACTAATAACCATTTATTCTTCAGTGTAAGGATAATGTCAACAGTTTATTGCACCATACAGTTTTTTGTTTGAATATTCGATTAGATCAATGCCTGTGATCCAGTTTTTTGGTTGCAAATTGCTTGTTTGTTTGTTTTTACTGCAGTGAACATGGCAAGTGCACTTATGTTTATGGTTGCTATTTTGGCAGAGTACTCTGCAAGATCTACTGGAGAATGTTGTTATTCTTTGGCAACTCATGGTAACAAAAGGAAAGCAAATCAGTATTGCTGTTGAATTGAGGAAAAAATTGAACGAGCATATGCACACAGTCTTGAGGACTCTCACAACATTTATGATCCCCTCGGCCTACTTCAGGGCCATTAGTAATTTACTTGGCCACGTTGATTTAAACGTGCAGAAAAAGGTATGTTGTTTGATATTCTTGGGATTTCTGATGGAATTAATACTTTTTTTGAAGGTAATATTCATTAATTTTTCACATTTAATTGTAAAAAATGTCAACTTAATTCCATGGGTGTGCATTATGCAGATGACTTTTTTGAGTATATATTGGAATAGAGGCCTAGCTATTTCCTTGGCTAATTGTTTGATATATTCTCTTGTATCAATTCATTCTTTTGACTACTCTGTGCCATCAGGCTCTTCGGCTTGTCATTGATACGTTGAGGGACCATGATTTGATCAAAGCAAAGAGCAGGAGAAGAAGAGAATTAAATTCTAAAGCAAGAGCTGATTGGGTTCATATGGATGATAATTCACTTGAGTCTTTCAATAGAATGTGCTTGGGAATTGTTCAGCTAGTTGAATCTACAACATATGACTCTGATAGTTCCCTGAAGTTGTTAGCAGTTTCTGCAATTGAAGCTTTGAGTCACAGCTTTTCTTCTAACCATTCTGTCTTCAGCATGTGTCTTCCCCCTATTGTAAGAGTAATTAGTTCAAAGAACTTAGCTGTATCATCTGCTTGCCTTCGAACAACTGGTGCCCTGGTTAATGTCCTTGGACCAAGAGCATTAGCTGAGCTGCCTCGAATAATGGAGAATGTGATAGAAAAGTCTAAAAATTATTCATTCTCAACTCATGAAATGAAATATGATCATAACACTGACACCTCCGCTGCTGCATTAACTGCTAGAGAATCTCTGATGCCATCAGTTCTTGTGACTCTTGAGGCAGTGGTAGACCAGCTTGGTGGTTTTCTGAATCCATATCTTGGAGATATCATAAGCCTTATGTTGCTTACCCCTGAGTATACATCAGCATCTAAACTAAAGCTAAAACTTCACGCTGATGTAATACGGAGGCTCCTTACTGAGAAAATCCCTGTGAGTCTATAGAACCTAATTTGTCTTTCTTCCTAGTTTCTGATTGGTTCTGCAATAAATATCCTTATTTTTTTCTGTATAGGCTCGACTTGCTCTGCCACCTATGCTTAAAATATATCCCAGTGCTGTGGAGTCTGGGGATTCATGCGTGGTGATTGCCTTTGAGATGTTGGCAAGCTTAATTGGTAAAATGGACCGATCTGCTATTGGTGGTTACCATGGAAAAATATTTGATCTCTGCTTGCGTGCTCTTGATCTTCGGCATCAAAACCCTGTTTCTATTCAAAATATTGATGCTGTTGAAAAAGGCATCCTTATTGCAATTACCTCTCTGACAATGAAACTTACAGAAACCATGTTCAAGCCTCTCTTTATTAGAAGTATAGAATGGGCGGAGTCTAACCTGGAAGAAACAGTAAACAGCGGGGGTGGATCTGTTGATAGAATGATATCTTTCTATGCTCTGGTGAATAAACTTGCTGAGAACCATCGGTAAACCATCATCTCTACTCCCTACTGTCCTACTTATTTCTTTCTCTTTTTTCAATGTAATTTTCTACCAAGAAAATCACCATTTTAGATTTCCTGAAGTCTTCTATTGTATTCTAATTCTTCAAATCCAAATAGTCATTTTTTTTCTGCTTAGTTTGTCGTGTTTCCTAGGGGAGAGGGGTGTAAGGGGATTTGTTGGGCGAATGTGGTCTTGTGGAAGGAGTGCAGGCATTAGGCTACTATCTCAGCCTGTTGGAGTATCAAATTATTGCTTTGCTCATGTGGTTCTAAATAGTATCAAGATATTTCTTTTCTCATGTGGTTCTCAATAGTAACAAAATATATATTTATTACTAGAACATTTAATGTCATTTTGAGTATTCTTCCAATATCATACCACAGAAAAATATATTCTTACAATATCATTCTTCTGCCCAGGTCATTATTTGTACCTTATTTCAAATACTTACTTGAGGCTTGTGTCAAGCATCTTACTGATACTGGAGGTGCCAGTATTACCGGTTTGGTTCGGAAGAAGAAGAAAGCCAAGATTCAGGAAGCAGGAAGTGATAATATAGAAGGAAACAGCATTGTATCTCTAAAAAGCTGGCATCTAAGGGCATTAGTCATATCAGCCTTACATAAATGTTTTTTGCACGACGCTGGAAACCTGAAGTTCCTTGACTCCTCAACTTTCCAGGTTTGTGAATTGTAATTTACAGTCTAGCTGATATATTTTGTTTACTTTTCGTCATCGGATCATTTAACAAATAAAAGTTTGTCCACATCCTAAAATCAATGTGTATAGCCTGGCCAAAATCATCCAAAGAATTATTACTTCCAAATAATCCCTATTTTGCAGATTTTTTTGAACTTTTTGTTTTCATTGGTGTTATGTGCTAGTTACAGATTTAAGGTTGTAGAAATATATCAAATGAACGGGCTTGCAAAATTGACCAATTCCCCCTTTTACTACTGTCTATTCCCTTCCATTTTCCCTGAATGCTAGATGCAAGAATTTACACCAATTTAGAGAATGATTAAATTCTTTTGGGATGATGAGTGCAAGTTTCTTTGTCTTGGTTAGCTAGTGGTTTATCCTTAACAAAATTTGTTTACACAATTTGGTACATGGCATATATCTGCTGGAAGTGAGAAAGCTGGTTTGGACTGCACGCAATTGTTATTTTCTATCGTGTTAATGTATTTTTTATGAACTCTTCTCATATGAATCCTATGCCAAAGTCTGTAGTTGGTTAATTTCTAAATTTTATTATCCTATCATGCCTTACAGGTTCTTCTGAAACCCATCGTGTTACAACTTAACATAGAAACTCCGTTGTCCCTGGAAGACCATCCAGAGATTCCGTCTGTCCAGGAAGTTGATGAATTGTTAGTTGTGTGCATTGGTCAAATGGCTGTGACCGCGGGAACTGACCTCCTGTGGAAGCCCCTGAACCACGAGGTAAGAATGAGAATTTTTGTACAATGATGATAACGAGGAAGTAAATTGAATTGTTAAATAATGCAATAACAATAATAATCACAACTCTGCTGGCACTTTTGCACGCATTTTGTGGAATGTTGCAGGTATTGTTGCAAACACGGAGTGAGAAGGTGCGATCTCGAATTTTAGGATTAAGAATTGTTAAGTACCTTCTGGATAGTCTAAAAGAAGAATATTTGGTACTACTACCGGAGACCATCCCATTCCTTGGTGAATTACTGGAGGATGCAGAGTTATCTGTCAAATCCCTTGCCCAGGATATTCTGAAGGAAATGGAATCCATGAGTGGTGAATCTCTTAGGCAATATCTGATGTAGTTTCAGTTTCTGATACTTCCATTTAAGTTATCTCTGTGAAGAGCCCGGTTTGTAGCCTAGTCGAAGATTGTCGGACAACATTTGTTTCTCCTCGTCCAGGGTTCGAACATGTGGGCAGATTACAAGGGGTTGGGGAAATTGCCTCAATTTGGTCCCATTTGAAACGATAATCATACTCTCAGTCGAATGTAAATTGTGTAACTTAAGCTTATAGAATAGAAGAGTTGGAGTTTATCAGTCGGCCAAAATTTTGGGAGGTTTTTTGAGGTGAGCTTACAGGATTTGAGGACAATGACCATTGTTCATGATGATACATCTGAGTCGAGATAGTCTTGTGTTTTTTGTAATCAGAAACTTTCATGTATATAACAGAATTTTGTTCCATTTCGCGTTAAACCAGCTGATCAGCCATTATCATACAGAAGAAGAAAATAACTTTATTTTAGTAATCTTTATTTAAGACGTCGTTTTGATCTTAAATTTTTCAAATTTATAGATCAAAATGATTCGTGTTAAGTAGGAGATCGTACTGTTTGGGCAAGGCCTTCCACGGGGCCTAGATTATCGTTCCAAGGCTCCATCTTTTAGACATCTCCGGATAGTTTCAGCCAAGGGCATAGGCCAGTCCTGGCAGGGACAAGAAGTCAGACATGGAAGTCTCCATTCAAATGCAGGATTTATGCTTTTCCAGGGTGGAGAGTTGCTAGGAAGCTGCTCTTGCCTTGCTTTTCCCTTCTTTGATAAGACATGAAATAGTATGGTCAATGAATTCTACAGTATGAAGTGTCTACGAGATTTCAATTATTTTAAATTATTAAAAAAGTATTTTATAATGTTAAAGATCGCTATAAGTCCACTTCTCTTGTTCCCCTGAAATTGCTAGGTTCTTGTCCCCCTGAAATTGCTAAGAGGTCGCCTTCCCTCCTCGTCATGTTTCATGTAATAACAATCAACTAAATTGATGTTTTCCCTCAAGTCTTGCGTACCCATTGCCCCATTCCAGTTCTGCTCAACTACTCTGTTTGAAATTTTATCTCCAGGAAATTTCTTATTAGTTTCTTGAGCCAGCAAAACTCAAAATATATTTGATATAGCTTCATTATTTTTTGGTATTGTGATTATCACCGAGACCTTGTTGCTGAGGCAAAATGGGTACCTGGAGACGCGCAGACGATGGTCTAAAGAATCTCGAAAATGATTATAACCATGAACTTGAAGACTACCATTTATGCTCTTGTGCAACTTTGGCAGAAGATGAGTTTCAGTTCCAAGATACACGGAGTGAAGACTGTTACCAATCTCCATTAAAAAGCCTGGATCTTTTATGGTCTAAGGAAACACCGAGACTTCGACCATGTCCATTCTCTTGGGTCGCCGTCGCCGAGGAAGGCAGATTTGGAGACATGAGAGAACCGCTGAAGGAATTGCCTGTGTCTGCTGTGGAGAAAACACCAAGAGGTGATACTGCTCTTCACTTGGCAGCTATGCATGGCAATCTTGAAGCTGTCAGAGCCATAATTGACAGTCAAAAAGTCGGTGGCAGTACAACTCTTCACCTTGCCATCTCCAGGAAACAACTTCAAGTAATTATCTGGATTCTGCCCCTTGTTATTTCGGATAAATATATTGGTAATTGATCATGAGATTGTTAAAATTTGAAAGCAGTTGGCATGGTTCATCAGTGTTTTCAAATTAAAGCTGTCGGCTTAGGTTTAGTAATTGATCATTATCATATCTTTTTTTGTTGCTAAAACTCATAATTTAGTCTCAGTAACTAGCTCTCTTTTTTGTTTAAATATGCTAGAGTCATTTACCGAGTAAAATATTTGAATTTGAGCGTGATACCTGGAAATCAGAGATGCTTATTTTCTGCAGCAGAACCAGAAAATGTCAGCAGTTATGTTTATTTCTTTCCTTGAACGGGAAGAATTATCAATGAAGGATATCAAGTGCAGATAAAGTTATCATAATTTTAGTTTGGTTTTACTGGATTATCATGCACGATGTCAAGTGCCCTCTAATTTTCTGATACCAAGTTATACAGACTCTAAAGCTGCTGGAGGAAGAGAGTCCTAATTATGATGGCCTCGTGGAGGTCAATGCCGAGAATCATGGTGGTTTCACTGCTCTGGATATTTCAGATCTCCTTCCTGAAGATGGATACACAAACAAAAGTCTCAATCGAGCAGGAGGCTTAAGATGGAGAGACAAAGCAGAACAAAAGCACAGACCATTACCTTTACAGGCTATCAGGTTGTGGTCTCTGAAGAGCAGTTATGATACGGTACTAGTGACGGCGACTTTGCTGGCTATGATAACTTTTCAATTGGTTTTAAGACCCCCACAAGGTTTTATTCAGACTTACCAATCCAAAAGTGAAGAGAAAAATGACGCAATGATCAATCATCTGTTCTTTCTATTCAATTCAGTTTCCTTTTTCACATCACTGGCCGTAATCAATATTCTGATGCAAGACCTTCCCTTCAAACTCGGGCTGCACATTCTAACGTTGTCGTCCATTGGAGCTTTTATCTGCGGAATAATTGCCAATTCACCTCAGGACCTTGTGATGGTGCTCTGGATAGCAACGATTGTCTTCATCTGTTTGGCTTTACACACGATGCTGTGCAAGTAAATTAAAGCAGCATATACTCATGTGTCATCAGTTCTCAATAACGTGTGCTTGGAGCTTGTCACACTTACCAAGAATATCGATGCATAATGTGAACGATGTGCCATTAATAATGCACTTTTTATAGTGTTTTGTTCCATTTTCTGTTTCAGAGTGTTTGCAATTTAAGATAGTTAATTTATGCCCGTGTAGTCAGTCGGTTACAACTTAATGTATGACATTATTATTTAATTAATAAAAGGCTTCTTTATTTTTATATATTACCTTAATGACATTTGATGTATTAATATTAAAGGTAAAATTTCTGGAATAATTAGTTTGTAATTAATATTATGATGGGATTATAATGATGAGATTTAATTTACATTTACATATTATTCCTAAAAGTTTCTAATTGTAGTTTTATCAAAATAAGATAGTGATGAAACGGTAAACATTATGTTTCTTTCTTATGAAAAAAGTAATTAATTTTGTAAATTAAAGTATAAAAATATTTAAACTAATGTATGTGTGCTTATTAGAGAATAAATTATTGAATTGATCCGACTATCAGGATCCCAAATGAAATATGTGTTTATGGATTTCCCCACAATAATGATTGTATAATTGAATCTTAGACTTGAAATTACCAAGGTATCTTATATGAGAACTGTTGTGATTTGATGCTACTGATGAACTGTTCTACAATAATTAAATCGATAGTACTTGAATGCAGCATGAACGATACGGAGATAATTGAGTAAGTCAATAAAGGATTCGTTACTCTAAAGTAATTATAGATAATATTTTACTGTTATTGATTGGTAGTGATTTATAAAATTCTCTGGCCAGAGTGAATTGGTATTGAAAAAGAAAATTTCAAATATCAATTATAAATCAACTGATAAAGCAAGGGGTAGTGAATTGTGTATATAAAATTTTTTTGCAAGTTATTTCAATTCAAAAGAAAATGACTGGAGCCTGTCTATAATTAATACAGTAAGAGCTTGTTGTGCAATAGGATCCTGTTTAAACGAAAGGAGCCTATTAAACGATAAAACCATTTAAACGATAGGAGCCTACTAAATGAAACATCTTGTTAAAAACAATTTAAAACAGAAGGTGCCTGTTAAAATAAAAGAATCTTTTAGCCTGTTAAAAACAGAAGGAACCTACTATAACAATGGAGGAGCTTACTATAACAGTGAAGGAGTCTCTTACTGAAATGAACACACACAATATATATAAAAGTTAAGAGAAAAGAGAGAAGAACGCAGTCAATTTATAATGGTTCAGTTTACAACCCAAGCTTACATCCAGTCCCCGAGTATTCAACTTAAGTATTTTACTATAAAAACAAGTAGTAATTTGACAAGCCTCTCCAAGCTCACAAATTAATATTTTCAAGGTTCTTCAATCTTCCAAACTAGTATTATTTACCTAACTTCTACAAGCTCTCAACAAAAAATGAAGTTGGCTTGATATGAGCTACACTGATCTCTCTCAAAAATATTTTCACTTTCTAAAGCACAAGAGACTTTACAATGATATCACTTTCAAAAGAAATTATACTATAGCTATATTTTGAAAGTCTAATCTCCATTTGCAAAAGTAGTTGCTCTTCTTTAAGTAGGCTTTTCTTTTCAACTATTCATTACTTCACTTGTATTCTTAGTCAATTGGAAGGATTTAATTCCGAATAACTTTGATTTCATCTTTGCCAAAAATCTTCCAGTAATCACGCAGCTAATATATGACCTTCATAATAAGTAGTATCCTTTCAGATAAATCATTTTTTAATAAGGTAAGTTCATAAAGAAGGTTCCTACAAGAAGGAAAGCAATTATTCCATGATTTTATTTCCTTTTAAGAATTATATAGTTGTTTATATATAAGGACATAAATTCAATTTGAATTTTGAAATATTGTAAGGTTATCATCAAAATCTTTAAATATGAACCTTAAGCTAACAATCTCCCCCTTTTGATGATGACAAGTAATAAATGATAAAGCAAACATGCGTAAGAGATAATTTTAATTTGAATAAAATGACAGGGGTTTGTTGAAGTTTAAAACAACATAGGAGCCTACAAAACAAGAGGACCCTTCTAAAATTAGGAGGAGCCTATTGGACTGAGAGAGAGTTTATAAGGAAACACAATAGAAGGAGCCTGTGAAATGTAATGACAAGTAGCAGAGAGAATTCATGCAAAAATAATATTAGAGAGTTTTCATATACGAAACTCTTTTCTTAACATACAAAATCTATAAATAATATTAGAGAGTTTTCATATACGAAGCTCTTTTCTTAACATACAAAATCTATCTTTCGAAAGTTGCCTGGTGATAACGTCAGCTACTTGATTTTCAGTATTAACATGTAGAAGATCAATGGTTCCTTCTAAAACTTGTTTTATAAGAAAATGATGTTTGACTTCTATAAGCTTAGTCCTTGAATAATGGACAGGATTTTTAGAAGATTAATAGCACTTGTGTTATCACATAATATAGGAATATGAGAAAAGTTTAGAAAAAAATACTTGATGCTTCATCCATAAGATTTGAGCACAACAGCTGGCAACTGCTATGTATTCAGCTTCATTCATCAAAAGTGTTGTGCAATTTTGCTTCTTACAGGACCAAGATACTAGATAGCCTCTAAGAAATTGACAGTGACCGCTTGTGTTTTTTTGATCGACTTTATCACTTGCATAATCTGCATCACAATATCCCACTATATCAAATGAATCAGTTTTTAGATACCATAGTCCAAGATCTATAGTTTCGTGGAAATTTTGAAAGATTCTTTTCATTACTTGAAGGTGACTTTCTTTTGGATTTGATTGAAAGCGTGTGCAAAAACACACACTAAGCATAATGTCTGGTCTCCAATCATTCCTTTATACTTTGTCTCATCCGTAGCTTTGCCTTCTTCGTCTTTATCAAGTTTAGTTCTAGTGTACATAGGAATACCCATTGGTTTGGCATTCTCAAAGTGGTATTTTTTGATGAATTCCTTTGTGTATTTGTCTTGGCTAATGAAGATTTCTTTTTCTTTTTATCTGATTTGTTATCTGAGAAAGAATGATAATTCTCCCATCACGCTCATTTCAAACTCCCTCTGTATTAATGTTGAAAATTCTTCATAGAAGGATGGATTAGTAGTACCAAATATTATGTCATCAACATATATTTGCACTAAGAGTAAACTATTCTCCTTTCTCTTAATAAACATATATTTGCACTAAGAGTAAACTATTCTCCTTTCTCTTAATAAATATGGTCTCATTGACCTTTCCTATTTCAAAGTTATTCTCAAGAAGAAAGTTACTTAACCTTTTAAACCATGGTCGAGGAGTCTGCTTTAAGCCATATAGCGCTTTAGCTAACTTCATCACGTAATCCAGATGGTTTTCATCTACAAAACCTTGGGGTTGCTGAACAAATACTTCCTCGTTAATGTAACCATTTAAGAATTCACTTTTAACATCCATTTAGAACAACTTGAAATTTCTATAGCATGCAAAACCTTGTTAATGTAAGTTGTTCTTGAATGATGATCTTATTTTTAGACTTTCAGAGGGATCTCCCAGAATGTATTGGTGTGTATCAAGACCTTTCCATTCTCTAAGTGTTTTTCTTTACATAGGCTCTTGCTGAGAGGAAAGAGCCTGCTCTGTTCTAGCTTCAGAGGGACCTTCTTGATCTTGTGATTCTGTAGGTGCTATAGTTAGAGTCTTCAATGTATTTTTAAGAACCAAGGGGTGCTCTTCGTCATCTGAATCAGCTAATATTGTCAACGATAGTGCTTCATCAAATACCATATGTATTAATTCTTCTATTTTCCTTGTTCTTTTATTATAGACTCTAAATCCCTTACTCGCACTATTGTAGCCCAGAAAGATGACTTCATCTACTCTCATATCAAATTTTCCAAGATTGTCTTTTCCATTGTTTAGAACGAAACATTTGTAACCAAATGCTTGAAAGTAAGTAATATTTGGTTTTCTTCCTTTCCACAGATCATAGGGAGTCTTTTTCAGAATGAGTTTTATGAGACCTCTATGAAGTACATAACATGCTGTGGATACTACTTCTACCCAGTATCTATGAGGTAGTCCACTTTCACATAGTATGGTCCTGGCCATATCAACCAAAACTTTATTCTTTCTCTCTACAACTCCATTTTCCTGAGGCATCCTTGGACACAAGAAGTGAGTTATACCATTCCTATCACAGAACTCTTCAAATTTTTTGTTATTAAATTCTCCTTTATAATCACTTCAAATTGAAGTAATGCAGTACCCTTTTTCTATCTGAATTTTTTTGCAAAACTTCTCAAACATTTCAAAAGCATTATCTTTATTTGATAAGAAATAAACCCATATAAATCTGAAGTAATCATATACTAAAACAAAACCATAATGTTTACCACCAAAACTTTAATTCCTAGTAGGACCAAACAAATCCATGTGCATAAGTTCAAGTGGTTGGCTAGTAGACACAACATTTTTAGGAGGAAAGCCATTTCTGACTTTTTTCACCTTTTAAACAAGCCTCACAAACTTGATTGCTTTTGAACTTTAGAGTAGGTAGTCCTCTTACTAACTCAATTGTGGATAATTTTGATAGAATGCTCATGCTAGCATGTCTAAATCTCATGTATAAGATAAATTAATCCTTTTCTAGAGAGACAAAATACTTAACATTTTGTGAGGACATATCTTCCAGTTGAGTACAATATATATTCTGATTTCTAGGACTAATAAACATAATATTATCATTATGAATATCGACAATTTCACAATGAGATGCACAAAAAATGACTTTGTAACCCTTGTCATATAGCTGACTCATACTGAAGCAAAACAAAGAGAACGTTATCAATAGAGGTAGCGTCAGAATTAATAATTTTACCAACTTCGGTGACCTTTGCTTTATTTTTGTCTACAGAGATAACATTACCTCCGTCTTTCCTTTCAATATAGTTGAAGTGTGATATTTCACCTGTTATGTGTCCTGAACAGCCGTTGTTAACTATCCATTGATTTTCTCTTGTCTTTATTTTGAAGCATATCTACAAAAAATATTATCTCATTTTAGGTATCCAAATTTGTCTGGGTCCTTTCAGGTTAGTAGCTTGACTTTCAGTTTCCAAATTTACATTTGAGATAAGTTCTCCATTTTACAAAAGTTACAAGAATGATTAATGTGACCATGTCTACCACAGTAGAAACATAAAACAGATGAGTGAGATTTGATATAATTTCTACCATGTATCAGGTACTATAACTACTACTGAATTTGACAAAGAAATTTTTATAAGGCCTAATATTATTGTTTTCATTGTATCATATTCCGACCTTATCAAAAATGCATTTACTGTTACCAAGCAATGTATCAAGGTTGTTTACGAAATTTTCCAGATCTTGTTCTAGATATAAGATCTTTCTAGCACTTTTCTCTTTTTCAAGTTCTAAGGTGGCGACTTTTTCTTCCAACTGTCTTACCTTTTCATAATCATTTTTGAGCAACATCTTTTCCAACTTAGCTATTCTTTCTTCTAGTGCTTCCTTTTCAAAGACCTTTGGATTATGCTTAATTTCAAGAGACATATTCTTGGTCCCCAAATTCTCATTTATTGCCATTGATTTAATCTTACTCTTTAGAGATGCATCATTGCTCTAGGACTTCTCAACTTCTTTGAAATATTTCATTGTCAACCTTTTGTATTGATCATACAATTCATGATATGCAATTTTCAATTCATTAACTTTAATATCAGAGTCAGAATAGTATACCTCATCGTCTCCTGATTCAGCCAAGAAGTAGACGTTGCTAACTTCCTTAAGTTAATCTTTTTCAAAGCTTTCAAAATTCTCGTCATACCAAAATGCAATCATAGCTTGCTTTCTAGTTTTCCTATTCTCTGTTTTATCCTTTTGAAGGAGAGGACATTCAGGTCTAGTATGTCCAGGCTTCTTGTAGTGGTAGCATATGATTTATGTATTGATACTGCTGTTGCTGTCTTTTGATAGTGGCCTATTGCTTCCAATTTTCTTGTTCCTTCTCTTTTCTTTGTTAACTTCTTTTAGTAAAAGCATGCGCTGACCATGAAGTTGAATTCATCATCTCCATCTATCTGCAAGTTAGTGTCATTTTCATCACAGTTTGATTCGTCAGTTGCTTTTAGTACCATTCATTTTCTAGTAGGAGGATCCTTCATATCACCTAATCTCGGTTTCATGTATCATTAGATTTACTTGTATCTAGTCGAGTGAAATAGCATATATCCTTTTCTGTTTCTAGAGTTGTCACCTTAGGTCTCCATTCTTTTGATAGTGACTTTAGAATCTTCGTTACAAGCTTATCATTGGGATATATTTTTCCTAGATTATTCAAGGCAATGATGATGTTGTTGAAGCGTCCAAAGAATTTGTCTATGGTCTCCCCCTGTTTCATGCCAATAGTTTCGTATTGATGTATCAAAAGACTTATTCTATGTTTCTTTACCTCATTCGTCCCTTCAAAAGTAACTTGAAGTTTGTCCTATATTTCTTTTGCTATGGATCAGTAGGATATCTTTTCATATTCTTCTGGAGACAACGCACAAATTAAGTGATGTTTTGCCTTAACATTAGTTGTGGATTTCTCTTATTAGTATTAGTCCATCCTTCCACGTTATCGAACGTGGTGTTGGATGCATTTTCTCATTAGAATGAGTGACATTTTTTCCCTTAATTTCTGGATTAATTATTGCACTTTATACATATTTTTCCTGCTAAATTGTTTAGTTTACCAAAATTTGCATTTATAGTTGTTCATGTTTAATTTGTA
>JANZXR010000006.1:36041314-36090147 GCA_027575705.1 Erythroxylum echinodendron
TGTTAAGTGATGTGACACGCCACCCTCGCGGGGCACGAATTCGGATATCACTGTCGATATCGGGTTCGGGTTCGGCGAGAGTGGGGTGTTACAAAAAATGAGTTTGAAACTAAAGAAATGTAGAAGATTCCTTATGCTTCAGCAGTGGGTAGTCTAAGGTATGCTCAAGTATGTACGGGTCTAGATATTGCGTATATTGTTGGAATACTGGATGGATACTTAAGCAATCCTGGAATGGATCACTGGAGAGCAGTCAAATGAGTTATGCGGTACTTGTAAAGAACAAAAGATTTCATGCTCATATATAAGAAATCGGATCAGCCAGAGACCATTGGATATTCGGATTCTAAATGCACTGGATGCAAAGATAGTCAGAGATCCA
Source organism: Erythroxylum echinodendron (assembly GCA_027575705.1). NCBI lineage: Eukaryota > Viridiplantae > Streptophyta > Magnoliopsida > Malpighiales > Erythroxylaceae > Erythroxylum > Erythroxylum echinodendron. Next base: position 36,041,697 of record JANZXR010000006.1, read on the forward strand.
CATTGGGCTATATTTACCTGCTAGTTGGAGGATTTATTTCCTAGAAGAGTGCTAAGTAGACACTCATACCTTCTTCCACTATGGCAGTGGAGTTTATACCATGTTATAAGGCATCCAATCATGGAATATAGTAGTAGAATTTTATCACTAGGTTGTGCATTATAGTTGGTATTAAAAGACCACTAAAGTTATTTTGTGACAATAAGTCAGCAGTGTTATACTCCAACAACAATAAGAGCTCAACGAAGTCAAAACATGTAGACCTCAAATTCCTAATTATCAAATAAAGAGTTCAAAATGGTCAAATGTCTATTGAACATATTAGGACAAACTTCATGGTTGTAGATCCGCTCACTAAGGGATTACCACCCAAGGTATGTCATGAGCATGTCGCTCATATGGGTGTTGTATCTATTGAAGATGTATCATTTTAGTGGGAGTTTGTTATTTTGAATGATTTTCAGTTATAGACACTCTTATGAGTTATTTGAACTTTAAAGTCTATTTGGTTGATATTATTAAGGAATAAAGAATTTGGACCAGTTAGAAGTAGGCATGTTAAGATCACATTACATGTAATTTCCATGCTACACATCTATGCTTGTGTTATGTTGTTCAAGTATATTAGCATAAGTGACCATTGATGGGTTTAGTTATGATATGCATATAATGAAATTCGCTTTGATCCTATGTTATTATAATTGATGAACGAGATTGATTAAAGATGTATTTGGTAGTGTTGAGCTCATAAGGTTATGACATGACATACAGTTAAAGGAATTATATATATATATATATATATTTGTCTTCCAAGTCAATATACACGTTTGTATGTATGTATATATGTAGCCACATATTAGATTAAATCCAACATATATAGTCCTATGATTATTTGTCTTCCAAGTCAATATACACGTTTGTATGTATGTATATATGTAGCCACATATTAGATTAAATCTAACAATCTCCCACTTAGGTCATATATATATATGTATATATATATATGACCTAAGTGGGAGATTGTTAGATTTAATCTAATATGTGGATACATATATACATACATACAAACGTGTATATTGACTTGGAAGACAAATAATCGTAGGACTTAAGAATCACGTTGTTCTCATGGATCCAAATATGCTTTTGCAATAGATCTAAGTATTCTTGATGATTTGATATGATAGTTTTGTGATTGGTGACAGTTTTCACCATAAGGAATTAGATTCTATCATCTTTTGCATTACTTGCTTACATAATCCTTGGAAAACTCTCCTTACTAACACCTTGTTAGATGAATAGCAAGACTTTGGCATTACGTTACTTATTTTTCATATATTCCTTTTGTTGTACTTCTGTCCACGTAGCTAATTTTTCTTGGCTTATTAGGACTTCATAACCATTCTCTATAACATCCCATAAGTATTGTGAGATGAATAGTCTTTATTTGGATGCTCCAATAATTATATGCTTCTCCATTTAATATGAGAATTAAATTTTGGGTATAGTTGAAGGTCGATAAATTAGGTGAAGCAAGGAAGGCCATTGAGAAGGATCAACATTAATATGATACCACCATTAGATTTTGGGAACGTGAGAAGGGAAGAGAAGGATTTGTAAAAAGAGTTTTATTATTTTGTCTTACACTATGCCAACAATTTTTTTCTTCTTACTTCAGTGACTTACATTTTAGGCATATTTATAACAGTAAGAAGGTGATGACTTGAAAAATATTTTAGATATTTATTTTAATTCCCATTTTTTATCATTTTGGAGGTAGAATTAATATAAGATATTTCTTTATGATTAATTATACACACTTTATTAGGCTTTTTAGATTAATTTTGTACACAATATTTCAGACTTTCTAAATTAATTTCTTCACAATTTCCTAGACTTTCTATATTAATTTTAAACAGTGTCTATGTGCATGAAGAAGTAAGAAGATTGACGATTTGAGTCATGGGCATGTCTAAACCTATTTCTATGTTTTATAAAGAAATAGTAAGATATGAGTTCTATTCTAAGCTATGTTCATAACAAATAGCCTTAAATGATCTAGTGTTTTTAATCCAAAATATAAAAGGTCTTTGAATTGTTACATATAAAAAATGCAAAGTAACAAATTGAAGGATCTGAAAGGGTGAATGAATTTAGCTTTTCTTTGTGACTTAAAGTTCTATTGATTTCCCTCAACATCTTTCCATCGATGAAAAATTCCAAGACTGCTTTATGTATGAAGTCTTTGATATATGGCTATGCTTTATGAAAGAATAAGTCATTCAAACCATCATGTCCAAGATCTTAACCTTATTTCAAATTATTAAGCTTTCATACTATACTTTGCTAACCTTTATAAAATTAGGAGAACCTTTTTCAAATTTTTTAACTTATTGTCAACCTGTGATGGATACGAGGAAGTAATATTAAAAGATTAGTCTTTGAATGTGCATGGTATAACACCCTACTACTATAAATTACATACCAGAACACCCAATGGACATTCTAGTGTATAATCTATAATAATGCCATGTTGGAGCAAACATATATCCAACTTAATCATGGCATCAACTATTATACATAAAAGTCACCAAATTTTAAAATCAAACTGCAATCTTCATTTCATTTCATAAAAACCAAATTGACATTGTAGCTTTACAAAACCATCCGAATATATACAATATCAAACCCTATACATAACGCACTGCTTGAAAGAGAATTTATACAAAAACTACTAACTACTCCTTCAGTCTCAGCTGACCGACCTTTGAGTCATTTATTGACAAAAGTATAAGAATTAGTCTTCTTGTGGAGTCTGTCTGCCTCTAATGTCTTTTCTCAGACCTGAAATATCAACGTTGCAATTTTGGTGAGTTTTGCGAACTCAATGATGTAACCATCCTCTATGGTTCACCCAATTCATGACACATATTAAATCATATAAGTACATAATTCACAACTTTCCATCTATCAAATTGCATCACATATCATATATTTCACATATCCCAATCTCATTTAATGACATAACCACATTCCAATTCAATCAGCGAATCACACTTAATAAATGTATATGCAATGTTCATGTGACCCACTTTCAATTATTACATTGTTATGACTGAGTGCCTAAACTTTCCCGTATCCATTGTGGATACCGGGCTCATTGATATTGTCCCTTACCCGTTGTGGATATAGGGCTCGTTGTACATATCGATCCTTTATCTCTATACCACATTCCAAAGCTTTAAGCTTATATTCGGTGGCTACTTATTTCACAGCTATCTTTATTTGATTAAGCATTCCTGTATGAAATGCATCACAATAATATTCAATCATTCATTATTTCAATCATTCCCATTCTCAATCTCATTCCCATTCAAACAAATTTACAGTCTCATTTCTATTTATCATATTCAATCAATCATTCACAATTTAAATCACAATTATCATCGGACCTTAGTCCAGCTTTTAACAAACATATTGAGTAAACACATAGCCAGTCCAAATTCACATTTAAGAAACACTTTCAATACAGTCCCGAATATATAACTCCTTGGACAATCAATTGTCCAGAATCAACAAAATCAATTTCACATTCATAAGATAATTCAAACGTAATATAACACAAACAATTAATTGAGTGAGACCGTCTAGGTTACTCACAAATCTCTCCAGAAAGCTATTGCCTTGAAGTTCCGGCAATGTCTGGATGATGGCGCTCAATATGCTCCTTTATAACATATAATACATACGGATATCAAAATTTGCACAATTATGAATTCATTTATGCACATTCATGTATACTGAATACGTACAATGCATATTCATGATAATTATGGGTTCCTTAATATTATTCTTGTCACAATACTTATTCATATATAATTCACAATTAATCAATTCAGATTTGTCTAAACATACTTTTGGGTTCACTTTGCATGATTATTATCATCAGGAAATTGAAGTAATTTGATAACACTTCTCCTAAACAATTGTTCCCCCATGTCTTAATTTTCCAATGACACCAAGATCATACAATTTAATTTAGTATTCTATGAGTTATGCCTAAACACCACAGACTATGTACATTTGGAATTTTGGCTAGAGTATGATCATGTAGTCAAATTGTACAATTCATATCTCTCAATTACAATATCCAAAAATTACCAAATTTATACCAATTTAAATCTAAGAGCATAATCTACAACTTTGGTGAAGACATCTTAGTCTAATTTTGCCTACATCAATACAGTTTATTCAATAACTACAGAATATGATTTCTATCTCGGGTAGCTCTACAGCCTTAGTCAAGACTCAATTCAAGCCAGATTTTGAAATATTTAGAGATAGAATTAAAAGTCGACTTCTTCAAGAAAGTTGTAACCAATTTCCTCTAATATAATCTAAATCAAGAATCAACTCATTTAGTAATCTACATATCAAAATATATCCAAAATACCGAAGAATGATTACTGAAATCATTCCAGTTAACAATATTCCACCACACTCATATTTTCATCCTAAATTTATCACTAAATCTTTTCGAAATGGATTCAAATGTTTATAAATTTTGGTGGAGATGAAGAAAAATGTGTTACGAGTCTATTGATTTAAGTATCATGTCATTTGGATGTCCGGAGAAGAAGTTATAACAAAAGAACAAAGGATGTTCAGAGAAAATACTAAAGCTAACATATTCCAGCAATTATTCTTCACCAATATCACATGCATTTCAGTCCAATTCAAACATCATTCTCAAACTATTTTAATGTGCCTTAGATCTCAGAATGTTACTTACATATTTAACTCCAAATTTAGCTCAAAAATCAAGCCAATCCAGTACTCCAAACATGCAGAATCATCACACATTCAAGATAGAATTAAATAACTTTCAGCTATGACTAAATAACAACAATTAGCTAGTTCTTTAGCTATTTTGTGAAGGGTAAAAGCATGTATTTAGTGTGATAATTTAGCATAGCTTCAGGAAAAACACAAGATGGGAGAGAGAAGCAAGTTTTGGTGGTGAGATATGAGAAGAGAAGGAGAATGAGCTAGGTTGAAACAACACTTCAGAAATGTTACACCTAAGGTGCTAGATGTCACCATATTATTTCACCATATGCCCTAAAGCATATAAGCCACTTATCCCTTTCATAAGCCACCAAATGTCACCTAATTATTAGGCCATTTGTCACTCAATCATTGCTGCCATTTTTCGATTAATTACTCATGCCAAATGTCATTCTTTAGCTATGCCATTTGTTACTAATTCCTTAGTCCACGTGTCACACTATAATAGGTCCATATTCAACATTTTTCCTAGTCCAAAAACTCAAAATTTTCAAAATTTCTGATTTATCACCAGAATTGCTAAATCAATTTTAATACTCGCCAATTTAATTTCCAAGACAATAAAATCCACAATTCATATATATAGATCAATTTTACCCGGAAAATGTCAATAAAATGCATGTATAATTATTTTAATGTGCAAAATCAATATTCTCATGTATGTGTATGCCACATCATGCATAAGCATGAATTATGCTTCCTAATTTTTCATTAACCTCTTATAAACACTATTTTAACCTTATTATAAGTAACGAGATGTTACACATGGTGTCCTATGAGATCCTCTTTTTTAGTGTTTGATTGACATACATGTTCTATGACTTCGACAACTTGATGATGGTATATGGTTTGCCAGTTATCTTAGTTAATACTTATTTGACCTAATATCATTTTTTGGAGCAATCATATTGGTTCAAATAATTGCATAAACTTGAGATAACTTATAACCTTGAACAATCATGATGGTTAGGAAAAACTGTTGGAACTTATCTAAAACTTTAATAACTATATATATGTATTGTATATCGGAAAATGATTGATTTTTTCCTTGTTTTAAACCTCATTTTATGTAATATTTATTATGAGATATCAATAAATAGTCCTTACTATATATGATCTAATTTTATATTATTTGTTTATTGCCTAAAAACGTCATAACATTGAATACCCAAAACCTGTTTATTAAAATGTCTCAAAGAATAAAATGAGACTCTCATTAATTCTCTTTTCCAGATTTTGTCGCACTTCAATTTGTGAGTTTCCAGCAAATATCCTTACACTTATGCCCTATCAAACTAAGTTACTTAAGTCTCTAAAATATGGAAATGGAATGGCCTAACACATGTTTGACAAAATAGTTCAATAGAATGCTTAGAAGGTGTTTGACATAATTACTAGATAAAATACAATTAAGTCACTTAACTAGCCTCTAAAACACCTATGTGACATGCCGCTTGTTCATATGCATATAAAAGTTGAAAGCAGTTAAAGTTGAGCTGATTAAGATTGTAAATTCTTCAACACTTTGGTCAACGTCACAAAGACAAGAATAATAGAGTTTGGAATCGTTAATAATTTTCTACACCAAAATGTGAAGACGAAAATTTAAGTTGACTTACAACACCAAGACTTTAGAAGATCACAGTTACCTTTTAGACTAAAATCTAGAAGAAACCGCAAATTCTCCTTCAAATCCACGCTCTTTAGAAGAAAAAACAATAACAATACAAAATTGCTTGATTCTCAAGGTAACCAAAAGTAGTTAACGGATCTTTAAAAGAATATTCAAAAGCTTCTTATAAACTAAGAGACTTGACAATTTTCAACCCTCCAAACTTCCTATACTTTACCTCAAGTAACTTTCCCATTCATCTTGCCCGCTCTGTTTAACACATGCCCAATAAGAGACCACCTTTTCTTCTTATGTTTGACTGCTACTTTGATTTAGGAAATACTAAGAAACTTCCAAAAAGGCAATTCATTCAAAAGGTGTCCACTTAAAATGAGCTTTCAAAAGGCGTTCATCAACCAATTCTATTGAAAATTTATGAATACGAATTGGATAATCAAATTACTATTTTGAATTTATGGATATAGAAATTTGTGGATACCAAACAAGAGACCACCTTTTCTTCTTATGTTTGACTGTTACCTTGATTTAGGAAATACTAAGGAACTTTTAAAAAGGCAATTCATCCAAAAGGTGCCCACTTAAAATGAGCTTTCAAAAGGCGTTTATCAATCAATTCCATTGGAAACTTATCGATACGAATTGGATAATCAAATCATAATTTTGAATTTATGGATATGGAAATTTATGGATACGAAACAAGAGACCACCTTTTCTTTTATGTTTGACTGCTACCTTGATTTAGAAAATACTAAGAAATTTTCAAAAAGGCAATTCATCCAAATGGTGCCCACTTAAAATGAGCTTTCAAAAGGCGTTCATCAATCAATTCTATTGGAAATTTGTGGATACGAATTGGATAATCCCAACAATTTTCTCTTTTTTCATTTAAGAAAAAAATACTCAAGGAATTTAACAAATCATTTATTACTATTATCCCAAGTTTTTTTTTAAATAAGGATTTAAATAATTTTCGTGTTTCAATCAAGGTTCCAAGAAATGCTAAAGAACTTCCAACAAGGCAATTCATCCAAAAGGTTTCTACTTAAAATGAGCTTTTAATCGGCGTTCAATCAATTCCATTGGAAATTTATGGATACTAAAGGAAGACATTTAGATAGAGAACGTCTTTTCGTGATGATAATTTGAAAAGACATTTAGATACAATGGAAAGCTTTAGCCTTTAGGAAGACATTCAGATAGAGAATGTATAATTCGTAGTAATTGAATTTCTCTTTACTAAATAAAGAAACTGCTCTCTCATTTCCTATTCTCTTTATAAGAAGAACTAATGTTACGAAGTTACAATCCAAAGTTCCTGGAAGAACTAATGTTACGAAGTTACAATCCAAAGTCCCAACTCTCCAGGATACAGAAAATGCATCGGCTTTTTCCTGGAAGAGGCAGAGAAAACTTGCCAATCCCAATCTCTCTACAGTATACGAATTGGATAATCAAATTACAACTTTGAACAAATGCAAAATTCATCAGACGGTGAATTTTGATCTGTTTGAACAGGAAAACAAAGAGGGTCCATCTCTCTCTAGCTCACAAGATTTCGGAAATGCTGAATTAATATTTTTAAACTTCACATGACAATTATATTTTCACTTCTATTTCTTCGAATTATTATGGTAAAATATTAACTAAACTATCTCATAGAGATTGCATTAAGAATAGATAGAGTTCAGTTAAACATTAGAAAATGTTTTTTTATATAAAAGGAAGTGATTCTAGAGTAGGTATTAATAATCGCAATCATTAAGTATAATTAATAATACTCTTCTATACTTAATAAACTTCAATTTTATTGATTGAGTCATTAAATGTTTTTTTTTTTCAAAAAGCCTAAGTTCTAAATTCCTGGATACCTATTAAACAACGTCGCGGCGTGTGGAAATTTAGAACACGGCGAGGAAATGAGGTAGCAGCTTCTCTCTCAAGTAAAAAGAAACTTAATTATTGAGAAATTATAATCTTCTTTCATTTTTATTTGCATTTGATCTGAAATTTACCTTATCTTCAACTCTATACTCCATAAATATTGTTAGGAGGCAGTTTTTTAATTCATTTGAACAAGAAAGTGCATGATATGATATATGATTTTATGTAATTTACAATTTCGAAACATCAAGTTTGGACATCTTTATATATAATTGATATTTACCCTTTTGATCCTGGATACAGTAACAGCAGTAAAAGAAAAATACCTATAAAGATAAGAGCCCATCTCGTCTCGGCAACCTTACCGGCCCAAGGCTTCCTAATATGGTCCCAGCAATGAATTTAGTGGCTCTGTTCTTGGATGCCATTCGTAAAGACTATATTCATGTGGTAATTCGATTACTTTCAACAAATCCAGGACTCCTGGATGAAGCGGAAAGAGCTACGGAAGGGAACCCTTTACTCATCACGGCCTGTGAACACGCTAGCCTCCTTGTTGCGGCGGAGTTGGGAAGAAGAAAACCTGAACTGGTTTCTGCAAAAAACCAGAATGGTTACACGGCCATGCACTTAGCGTCCTTCAAGGGGTGTGCTCGTGAAATAAAGTTATTAGCAGAACTCAATTCTGAGGTCTGCCTTGTGGAGGATAATCAATTCATGATTCCTCTGCATATAGCTTCAATGAGAGGATATGACGAAGCCATAGGGGTTTTGGTTGATGCATGTCCCCAGTCTCTTCAGAGGCTGACCCCCCAGCACGAAACAGCTCTCCACCTTGCCCTGAAGAGTGAACATTGGGCGGCTTTCCAGGTATTGTTTCAGGAGGTAACGAAGTTGCAACTAGAGCATCTTCTGAACAGGAAAGATCACGAGGGCAACACAGTTCTGCACATCTCAACTTCCAAAATGTCAATCAGGGTAAACCCAATTTCTCTCCTGTTTACTCTTTAGACATGTAACGAACATGCAAATACCTACCAATGATTTATTTCATATGCAGGCCGTGAAGTTGTTGCTTCCCGATAATTATCCAAGTCCCCGGGTCCTGAGTGTTAATTCCATGAACAAAAATGGTCAGACTGCCTTGGATGTCTACTACCAAAATCCTTATAACGTCATTCCTCGTGAAATCCAAATCGGACGCACCCTTCGCGAGGCTGGAGCAACTGAAGGGCGTTTCTTGAGGACGCCGGAACAACAACCTGAAGCTTCCCGACGAGCGTTAACTCAACAATGCCCAAAATCTTTCAGGAGAAGGCTACTTCTCTGGCCTTGGCAATTGGACACAAGGAATGTGATATTAGTGGTCTTAGTAATGATCGTTGGGACTGCTTTTACTGTCATCTGCAACCTGCCTCGTGGGCTTGACGAGGAAAAAGTTACAAAGACAACATTCTATTTCATAGGCGTGATCTCTGGTCAGCTTCCGACCATCTTCTACCTAATGTTGTTCAACACGGTCGGGGTGTTCTCCAGTATACTCATAATAGGAATTCTGGTATGGTCACTTCCTTTCGGAGCTGTTCTGCTTTTGGTTGTAGTTACTACGCTTACTGTCTATGTCCTTATCATGGACAAGACTGTCCCAAAATTTGATGTCAAGATTGGTTCTTCCAACATTTCGAGCTCTCGCTTTGTGTGGTTATCAGCTGTTACTTTCATTTTCTCCGGAGCATTAGTGTTCACCGCATCAAAATATGTGTTTTGGCGTATCAAGAGCAAAAGTGGAACAATCGATCACATTCACATGGAGCAAGTGTAGCCTACCTAGATACTGTTTTGTTATAACTTTTAGGTCCTACTTTTGCTTGTTCTTCTTGCCTTTTTTTTTTTTGGCCATATGGAGGCCTGCCATGGAGGCGGAGGTCGCTGTTACTGATAATCAGTTGAGGAAGGTCAGTGATGTTAACGAAAACAAGGAAGGAGAAGAGAGGAAGGTAAAGGTACAGAGAGCTCAGAGCATTTCTCTCTCCTAGCAAACCAAAGTATTTTATTTTTGTTGTAATGTACCTTAATTTAGGCCACCCTTCTCTATGTCGAGCTCCGATTCGAATGTATAGCGATGGAGGTGATGAAAAATCAACTATCTATCTATGAGAAAGGATCGCAGTTTTTGGTACTTTATTAGTCCTCTAAATTACCTCAATGTATTTTTATTGACTTATGAGCAATGTTTTTAAAATCATAACAGAAGTTAAATAATTAAGAAAAGAAGTTTAAGGTTTAAAATGTTTAACTAATTTTCACAAAATTAGTTAAAAATTGAATAAAATTAAATAATTTTATAATTGAATAAGAGTATTTTTACTCGTCGAAAAATTTAAAATTTAATTGAAAAGAGAAATTGTTAAATGAGAATTAATCAGTTTATTTTGCTTTATAAAAACTTATTAATCTACAAAAACTAGCCAAATTAGGTAATAAATTGATCGATTTTTAACAACAAAGATTATTAAATTAAATTAAACTAAAATGTTAGTCAGATAAAAGTTTTTACTGTTAAATCAGTCGAACTGATTCAATTTTTAAAATATTACATATGAGTTCTAAGCTTTTTCCTTTTATTTTTCAAATTGTATTTTACTTTTATTATTAATCACTGTTATAAATCTAGAATTTCTTAAAAATCTACATACTTTTATGATTAGTTAATACACAATTAGTTCGCTTAAAAGTTTGTACATATCATTTCAATACACATAATTCAGCCATCTAGTTATATACGACAAGAAATTTTTAATTTTTTTCTTTTCTTAAATTTGGTAACGAGTTGATAAGATTTATGTTAATCTTCAACTTGATTTACAGCTTCGAGATTGATTAAATTTTGGGTTAAAATTCAAACTTTGAACTAAAATTTAGGTTTTATATCTTGTTTAGGCCATATTCTAGTTGAGTTAAACTGGTCTATTTAATTTGAAAGTTAATTTTTTTTATTATGCTACATTTCGATATAAATTATGATCAAATTATACTTGCCTATTAACTCTCTTGTTAAACTTGAACTTTTCTCCTAACTTTACGTTTAACTTATTATATATACATCCAATAAAAATTTGTCCAATGAGCATTTATGGTGATGATACAAATAATAAAAATTATATAAACCATTCTAATTGGTCCAATAAATAAATTTTCCATATACAAACTCATTAAATTTCATATGAAATAGAAATTTGGATTTCGATAGAATAAATATTGAAACGTTGTAGACATGATTTGCTAAATTAAATTTATCTTGAAGATAAGTTAAATGATATCCATTTTCAACTTAACCACTTTTTGAAGTTAAAACAACATGATATGTATTGAAAATTTGTTATTTATAATAGTATAAACCAAGATCTTGAATTGCAAAATGTGAGTTACACTTATGGTTAACAATAACACAATTCTTTAGACTAAGTGTGACTTAAAAAGATCGAGTTTGATAAAATTTTTAGCCAAATTTATCTTCAAATTAATATAAATCAAATGCAAATTTTATGAGGTTCATAATGTTTTAAATTTAAAACTGAATTGGATTCAAAATTCGATTAAAATCGACTTTTGTTTGTTGAGTTTATGTTTGTTTGAATTGAATCGATCCTGAATCTTTTGTTCAACTCTACAAGATATAGATATAATCAAGAATAATACGATAACAATTTCCAAAAATTACCATAAGGGCCAACCACAAACCATGGTATAAGTGTACTCAAAAGCATCATAGCATCCGTAATATTGCCCTGTTGGATTTGACACTTAATCAACTTCTTCGTTCACACTCACGGTCGTTTCCAGGAAGCCGAAGCAGTGATGTCGAAGAAAATCAGTAAAACCGTGTTAAGGAAAGTTTTCTCTGAGTTTCCATGAAAAAGAAAAGAAGAAAAATGCATATTCACGTATCTCATAGACTTGGAAGACTGGTGATATTCAAGTATTTGCAGTTTAAAAAGAGGAAAGGAAAGCGCAGCTGCTCTCCAAAGTTTCATGTAACATTCTTCGAAACAGCCCCTCAGAAATTTTTAGCGAGTTGCAGATAAAATCAATGAAAATCGTAATGTGAATGCTGAGTTTAGCAGTAAAACAGCTTTTGAAGACTTTGATCCCTAGTGAAGGGCTGTTGGCTCTAATACAACCTCTTTAATAATAAAATATGTTTTTAAAACTTACATATTTGTATATTATCTATTTATTGATTTTTTTTTTTTTTACTTTGCTAATGACTATAAAATTTTAGGGGCGCTCTCCTTGCCCTGTTGTTGAATCAACTTTTTCGTTCAAATTCAAGGTAGTTTCCAGGAAGCCGAAACAGTGATGTCGAAGAAAATCAGTAAAACCGCGTTAAGGAAAGTTTTCTCCGAGTTTTCATGAAAAAGATAACGAATGAAAAATGCATTTAACGTACCTCGTAGACTTGGAAGACCGGTGACATTCAAGTATTTGCAGTTTAAAAAGAGGAAAGGAAAGTACAGCTTCTCTCTAAGTTTCCTGTAACACTCTTAGAAACAGACCCTGAGAAATTTTTAGGGAGTTGCAGGTAACATCACTCAAAATCGTAATGTGAATGCTGAATTTTGCAGTCCAACCAGCTTTTGAAGACGTTGTGTGGTTTCAAAGATCCCTAGTGAAGTGCTGTTTGCTCTAGCTTGTGTGTCGTCTCTCTTACAGTCTCTTCATATTCTCTTTTTCTAGACAAGTAAAATATTTTAATAGAAAAAGCGGTTAAGTGTAGTTGTAGATACAAAAAGCTTCATAATTAATAGCTGAAAAATTTACAAAATACTGTTGCAAATTGTTAAACATACTATTTTATAGAAGCTACAAGGATGTAATTAGAGAGCATATGCAACGCAGTCTGCCAAAATATGTTAAAAGTTAACGTTAATATATGCTCACAAAATTAATTTGATAGACCTAATTTATTAGTTAATATATGATAAAGATAAGAGTTTATTCATACCATTAAAAAAAAGATTTCTTAGATATATGTTGTATATATTTACTTATTTTATTTTGACATATTTTTATAAATTGGACTTATCAGATTTTTAGTATCTTGGATTTAAAAAGAATTATTTAGATAATATTCTAGATAGTATGAAATCGTATCTTGAATAGCTGTGGATCTTGTAAAGACTTATGGTGCATTATGTGAATGTGGGGGCTGAAGGGTATTGTTGGAATTTGCCTTGTGAATTAAGTGATTTTCAATAAACATATGCAGCTTGTGTATGTGACCTACGGCTAATCTCTATGCGAGCAGTGTGAGTGTTTTGCGCCGTAAAATGTGAGTGTGTGACCAACTTCTAATTGGAGGTAGATAATTGATGTGGTGAAGGCTATGAGGGTGTTGTTTGCTGTGGGTGTGTGGGTTACCATGATGTGGCTTTTGCTGGTCTTTGTGTGGAGGTTTAATTGTTGGACCTGTAATGCGTGATGTGTTCCTACTGCAGCTGTGAGTTAGTACTGAAATTTGCATGAATCAGCCTATATTTTGTGAACAATTTCCAGATCTATTTTGGAGGAGCTGAACCGATTAGAAAGTTGTTTTCTTTTTATCTTAAATGTATTGTTATTCTTTTCTTAGTTGATTAATTACTTGAGTTATTTTTATAAATTGTCTTTCATTAAGAGTAGTAGAGAAAAATCCTCTAACAGGTTAACATAAGTCGACCGTGTTATTAAGTATGAAAATCTTTCACAAGAAGTGAGGTTAAGAGATAGTGTCAAGGGTTGAGTGGCGTCAGCTTAGTAAAGCCTTGGGTAAATCTATTATATTTCGGTAAAAGAATTAATCTAAGTAATGGCCCCGTAGACGTAGGCAAGGAGTGCTAAACTGCGTTACCAAATTTTTGGTATCATTTGTTATTTCACTTTTGACTGGTTTTTATTTTTATTTGTGCCAGAAATGAGCATGTAAAATTGGTTAGTTTGCGAAACTATTAACCTCTATGGTTTTTGCAATTGGTATTAAAGAGGGTCACTGAATCAGAACTTCGTACATCAAGTTGGTGCAGATCTGAGTTTCACAATTATGGCCATAAGAGAACGATCATCAATTATCAGGCTACCATCGTTGGATGGTTCCAATTATCCTGCATGAAAATTACGGATAACGGTCTTTATTTAGGCACAGGGAATAAGAGCATGGAACTCGGTGCTATATGGCTAGATACATCTGATGATTACTGATGATAAGGGAGAGACAATTCTAAAAGATCCATTTGAATGGACAAGAGCCAAAGAAGAGAAGGCACTTGGAAACTCACAAGCAATGCACTCAATTTTCAGTGCTGTTGATGAATGACGCTTCTCAATGATATCGACCTGTGAGTCGACTAAAGAAACGTGGTATACTTTGCAGACTATTCATGAAGGGTCCGAATCTATGATTGCATCAAAATGAGAGATGTTAGTTGTGAGGTTTAAAGAATTAAAGATGGATTAAAATGAGACTATTGGGGACTTTCATGAAAGATTGCGCGATATAACGAATCAGGCATATCAACTCGGGAAGAAATATTCCAATCTAAAACTAGTCAAGAAGACGTTAAGATCACTACCTCCGAGGTTCATTCCAAAAATTGCAGCAATTGAGGAAGCTCATGACATTAATGATATGACTAAATTTGAAATGAATTTATTAAGTGGTAAACAAGAAAGGAGCAAAGGACTTGCATTATAGGTTGAAACTGGAAAAGGTATAAATGATGTAGAAGATGAATCCAATTAGAATGAGGATATGGAGCTATTAACACAAGAGTTCAGTAAGTGGCTGAAGAGAGTGAAAAAGGATCGACCCGAGTTTAGGCAAAACGACAGGAGCTCATTGAACAACCACTTCAAACTACAAGCCAAAACTCACAAGGGAGAAAGAAAGGTAAAGAGAATTCATTGTCATGAGTGTCAAGGCTTCGGACATGTTCAAGCGGAGTGTGCTAATACTTTAAAGAAAAGAAAAGAAAAATCCTTTACTAGCACTTAGGTGAGAACGAATCGAAGAGTGAATATGGTGGTGAAGAAGAAATTGCTAATGACGCTGCGTTAGTTGCTTTATATAGCAAAAGTCCAGTTACTTGCTTAACAGCAACTGAGAAGAAAGTAACTGAATACGAAAAAGGAAGAAATCATAAAATTTCCAGAAAAATGCAAACAACTCAGTTCAAGACCTAATATTAGATTATGATAGTGATGAAAGTGGCCTAGATGGTAGAAAGGAGAAATATTTACAAGGCTTCCAAAGCTATGTATGAAAAATGGGTGAAAACATGTAGAAAGAATGAAAGATTGAAAGAAGAAAATCTCTCCATGAAGAACACCATCCAAAGGTTAGAAAAGAAATTGAACTTGGAATTATATGAGCTCGGTGAAGCTAGAATGAGATTAGTAAGTACCGAAAAGGGATTGAGAATGTTGAATGGAAGCATGAAAAAACTAGACAAGTTAATGGAAATCGGTAAGGTTAAAGTGGATCTTCAACGCAGTGGCTATAAGGGTGAATGTTCCAAGGTGAATGATGAGAAAGATGACATATCTAGATCTGTCCAAGAAGAAACTTTGAGGAAGAATTGAAGGTTTGTACCCACATGTCATTTTTGTGGAGTTATCAGGCACATAGGGCCAAGATGCTACAAGATGTTACAAAGTATGTATCAAAGGGGTCAAAATCGAAAATCTAGACACTCTCCATTAAATTTCTAGCAGCAACCCATGTTACCGAAGCACTCTTGGGTTAGAAAGGGCGAAGTACAAGTACAAAGATGTGGTGAAAGAAAAATAAGAAAGCATCCAGATGCATAGTTAGTTACTACTTTTGAAGCAACTGTTCATATTGAGCATAAGATAGTTACTTCAGATGAAGAAATCAATCAGAAAGTTGATGACTGAGATAATGTGAAAAGGAATAATCCCAGGTTTGAATTCTTTCGAGAGGCACAGGAACTGTGTGCTTTACATTTTTAAATAATCCCAAGTTTGAATTCTTTCGAGAGGCACAGGGACTGTGTGCTTTACATTTTTAAAGTATTTTTTTGTTATTTAAAAAAAAGGAAAACAAAATGTTAAAAAAATTGTCTTCTTTAATTCTTTAGTTTCTATGTTGCCATTGTCGTCCCATCATTTTAGTAGTTTGCATGGTGACTTCTATTTGGCTCCACCAAAGACTCTTCAGCTCTCTCGTCAGTATGGATCTCTTTCTCGAGTATCTCTCTCTCTTTCGGGCATATCTCTTGGTGCTTTGAATGGTAGTAAATTGTCATCTTGGCGTGCGTATGATTCTTCCGCTGCACCTACTCTTGATTTTTATGTTTCTTTATTTGTTGAGATTGATTGTGACACTGTTGTCCCAAGGGAGAGTTATTAGATTGTTTATAGTGATTGTTCCATTCAGGGAGAGATTTCAAGGTACATGTGTGACTATTTGTCTTACTTTTTGGCATCTTTTTGTCCCAGGGGGAGAAATTTGGATGACTGGATTATTGTTACTATGGATGTTCTTTGGAACTTGATGTTGGATTGAGGGGGAGTTCATATGAATTGTGAATTTGTTATCTATATGTCCAATTATGTGATTTAGGGGGAGCTTAGTATTTGTGACAAATATGCCAAAAAGGGGGAGATTGTTAGGTATGGTGTATATATCTACTTATTTTATTTTAGCATATTTTTATAAATTGGACTTATCAAATTTTTATTATCTTGAATTCAAAAAGAATTATTTGGATAATATTCTAAATATTATGGAATCCTATCTTGAATATATGTGGATCTTGTGAAGAATTATGGTGTATTAAGTGAATGTGGCGGCTGAAGGGCATTGTTGGAATTTTCCTTGTGAATTAAGTGATTTTCAATAAACATGTGCAGCTTGTGTGTGTGACCTACGGCTAATGTCTATGTGAGCAGCGTGAGTGTTTTGTGTCGTAAAATGTGAGTGTGTGACAAACTTCTAATTGTAGGTAGATATGTGATGTGGTGAAGGCTGTGTGTTGTTTGCCATGGGTGTGTGGGTCACCATGGTGTGGCTTTTGCTGATCCTTGTGTGGAGATTTATTTGTTGGATCTGTAATGCATGATGTGTTTCTGCTGCAGCCGTGAGTTAGTACTCAAATTTGCATAAATCAGCCTATATTTTGTGAACAATTTCTAGATCTATTTCGGAGGAGCTGAACTGATTGGAAAGTTGTCTTCTTTTATCTTAAGCGTATTGTTATTCTTTTCTTAGTTGATTAATTGAGTTAATTTATAAAAATTGTCTTTCATTAAAAGTAGTAGAGAAAAATCCTCTGACAAGGTTAACACGAGTCAGTCGTGTTATTGGGTATGAAAATCTTTCACGGAAAGTGAGGTTGGGAGATAGTGTCAAGGGTTGAGTGGCGTTGGCTCAGTAAAGCCTTAGATAAATCTATTGTATTTCGGTGAAAGAATTAATCTACGTAAGAGCCCCGCAGACATAGGCAAGGAGTGCTGAACTGCATTACCAAATGTTTGGTATCATTTGTTATTTCGCTTTTGAATGATTTTTGTTTTTAGTTTTGTCAGAGACGACTACGTAAAATCGGTCAGTTTGCGAAACTATTAACCTCTACGGTTTTTCAAGATTTAACGTTGAGAGCTAACTTATAAAAATTGGAATATAATATTATTTAATAGCTATTTTTTTATTGAAAGAATTATATTTTAGAGTAGTTCATTGGATGTTGTGTGTTCTTCCCTTGTAGATTCTTTTAAAGTAGTTAAGCAGAGATTGAAAGAGGACAAGAATACAACAAAAACAACAAGACCTAGTAAGAATCCCGCTGATATATGAGGTTTGGGTAAAAGAGGACGAGACTAATGTATCTAAATTAGGAAAGGATCACAGTTTTCGATACTTTTATTAATCCTTTTGCATAATTATTTTGAATATTATTTTAGTATTTTTGTGATTGCTACTAACTTATATTAATTAAACTATTCCTGCACATTATTGGCCTATATGACTTCTAAGTCGTTTTCCTTTTATTTTCTTGTCACGACCCAAACGGGTACTTGAAACTTAAAAGTTGAAGCCCTCAGATCACACGTAAGCCTGATTATTAGTGATAGAAATAAATACAAAATTTTAAATAAGTGACAACACGAGCACGCGTACGTAGAAACACAATGAGGTATAATAATGTGAACATGCATTAGAAGGAAAATTTTCAACATACTAAATCATATCACTGTGGATACTAGAGTACAAGTACAAGTGAAAACAAATGAAAAGCATACAAAAAAATAGATACATTGTAATTGAATCTTCTTGCAGTCACTGCTACGAAGATGGTGATAGCTAGTCTAAAAAATAGAGTTGAGAGTAACCAGACCTTACTAAGTAAGTCTATATTGTCCCACGATACCCAATGACATGCTCATATAATATACAATTTATATTATTATAAACACTCATATATGATGCATGACAAATCACATGCAATACATAATAAATCGTGGAGAAAGAAAATGTATAGGACTTTAGTCTTTAAGGGTAAAACCTTATAATACTACACCTTGAATGACTGCAGGGGGCTATGCATCACCAATAATCCAACCATTCACATATACTCATATAGTCGTAAGTCTCTCTTAGTCCAAAACGGCCTTATGGGGAACTAAGCATCGCCAACAAACCATTCCTCATTCAATATGTTCAAAGTCACAATCACGTTGATAAGATACATGTTAAATGAGGATTCAATTGGAGCCAATAAGCATCAATCAGGATCAATCTGTATCATTTCTTTATATTATATCACAATCATCTCTCATAATCAAACTAGTTCGTACTTACTCCTAATGCATACCCATTAGGTGGCACATCCTATAGATTTTTCCTCCTCCACAATCACAATCAAACTCACCCACACACAAACCAAATATCAATCATGCAATTTTTTAAACAAGCACTTAGTCATATGATGATCATCATAAATACATGTAGTATGCTAGGTTCCTAAATTTAAATCCATATATTTAAATATTGTCATATTACTTGCATTGGCATCTTGACTTAATGTGTAATCAATAACACCAATTTAGAATCATACTCAATAGAGGGTATGGTATTGGTATATAAATATGATCTTAACTTATTGATGTACTTATCAATCTGATATGAGGTGGGTCTTACTTTTGATATCCTTATAAACTTGGAAAGAAAATTTAGGTTTGAGATTTGAGTTCTAAGCCTGATTTATAGCTTTAAGATTAATTTAACTTTGGGTTAAAATTCAAAATTTGAACTAAAATTTGGGTTTTATATTGAGTTTAAGCTAGATTCTAGTTTATTTAAACTAGTCTCCTGAATTTGAAAATTAAAATATTTTTGTTATGCCAGAATTCAATATAGCATCTGATTAAATTATAATTTACCAGTTAACTCTCCTGTCAAACTTAACTTTTCTCCTAACTTTACTTTTTCTTTATTATATATACATCCAATAAAAATATTCCAATGAACATTTATGGTGATGTTGCAAATAACAACAATTATATAAACCATACTAACTGGTCCAATAAACAAATTTTCCATATACAAACTCCTTAGATTTCGTATGAAATCGAAATTTGGATTTAGGTAAAATAAATCTTCAAAGGTTGTAGACATGTTTTGCTAAGTTAAATTTTGTTAGCTCAAGGTTAATTGTTAATGATTTTGATGATAATCACATACTATTTCAAAATTCAAATTATATTTATTTCCTTATACAATTAACGGTCTAATTCTCAAAAGGAAATAAAATCATAGGAGAAATGCTTCTTTTCTTGTAGGAACCTTTCTGATGAACTTACTTTGTTTATTTCACAATGTTCGGAAGAATCTTGTTATCATTTGGCTTATTTCCTTTTATTATTAATAGGTTAATTATCAAAAGGAAATAAAATAATAAGAAATACGCTTCCTTTCTTGCAGGAACTTTCTTTATGAACTTACATTATTTGAAATGGTTGATCTGAAAAGATCCTACTAATTATGAAGGTTGTATATTAACTCTGTGATTACTGAAAGATTTTTGGTAAGATGACATCGAAGTTATTCAGATGTAAATCTATCCATTTTTACAAAGGATGCAAATGAAGCAACGACTAATTGAAGGAAACGTCTACTTAAGGAAGAGCCACTGCTTTTGTAAAAACATATCAGACTCTTGAATTATATCAACAACATTAATACTTTTGAAAATCATATTCTTATCAAATCTTTTGTGCTTTAGAAAGTGAAAATTCTTTTTGAGAGAGATCATAGAAGCTCATATCGAGCAAATTACATTTTCATTTGTTGAGAGCTTGTAGAGACTAGCTAAATACTACTAGTTTAGAAGGTTGGAGAACCTTGAAAAATATATACTCTTGAGCTTGAAGAGACTTGTCAAATTACTACTTAGGATTTTAGTGAAACACTCAAGTTGGATACTTAGGAACTGGACGTAGGCTTGGGTTATAAGCCAAACTAGTGTAAATCGATTGTGTCATTCCTCTCTCTTTTTAACTTTTAAATTCCGCAATATATTGTTTGTGTTTTTATTTTTGCAAGATGCTTCTTCACTTTTATAATAGACTCCTTATGTTTTTCAACTTGCAAGAGGTTCCTTTCAATTTTAATAAGCACCTTCTGTTTTAAATTGTTTTAACAGAATTCATCCTTTAGCAGGCTCCGATCGTCTAATAGGCTCCTACCATTTAATAGGCTTCTATCATTTGACAAGCTCGTATTGTTTTAAATTTTAACAGGTCCCTGTCTTTATACGAACTGAAAGTAACTTGGAAAACTTTTTAAGTCACACACAATTCACCCCCCTCTATATATATTTGCTTTGTCAAATTTATCTTGAAGATAAGTTGAATGATATCCATTTTCAGCTTAACCACTTTTTGAAGGTAGAATAACATGATATGTATTAAAATTTTTTATATTTATATTAATATACAATAAGATCTTGAATTGCAAAATGTGAGTTACACTTATGGTTAATAGTAATGTAATTTTTTATAGACTAAGAGTCAAAATTTGACTTCAAATTAATATAAGTTAGATTTCAAAAAATTTATCTTCAAATTAATATAAGTTAAATTTCAAGTGCACGAGGTTTATAATTTTTTATTTAAAACTAAATTGGATTCAAAATTCGATTAAAGTCGACTTTTGTCTATTGGTCAATTTAGGTTGGTTCGAATTGAATCAATCTTCAATCTTTTATTCAACTCTACAAGATATAGGTATAATCAAGAATAATACAATTACAATTACCAAAATATGCCATAAGAGCCAACCACCAACCATGATAGAAGTGCACTTAAAAGCATCATAGCATCCTTATTATTGCCTTGTTGGGTTTGACACTTGAATCAACTTTTTCTTTCACACTCATGGTAGTTTCCAAGAAGGAGAAACAGTGATGTCGAAGAAAATCAGTAAAACTGTGTTAAGAATCGGAGATGCAAGGACAGAAACACCACTGTGAAGAAACACGATAGAGAGAAGAGGGAAAGAAGAATGATAGAAACTGAATGTGGAGAAAAATGAAACTATATTCACTCATTCTAAAACGGTGTTACAATTACAACTTATATACAAGTAAGAGAGAGAAAGTTAACTAATCTAAAGAACCAATCTAACTAACTAATTAAGTTACAAAATACATTCAGCAATGAGGATTTAACACACCCCTTCCCCCCTCCCCCTCTCAAGATGAGCATGGAGGTCAAGGATGCTCATCTTGGACTTAATAAAATCAAATTGTCTTTTACACAAAGCTTTGGTGTAAATATTTGCCACCTGTTTTTCAGTATGTATGTGATGAACTTCAATTGAACCTTCTGGTACCTTTTCTCGGATTAAGTGAATGTCCATCTCAAAATGTTTTGTTCTTTCATGAAAAATGGGATTCTTGCAAAGCTGTATACATGACTTGTTATCACAAAATATATCATCTTCTTGTTTACTGGAAAACCAAAGTCTTCAAACAAATTTTTTTTACCCACTGTACCTCACACAAAGCGATATTCATAACTCTATATTCAGCCTCTGTAACTTCTTGCTACCACATATTGTTTCTTTGATTTCCAGGTTATTATGGTGCTTCCAACAACCACACATTACCTAGAAATTGATCTTCTAGTGTTTGGGCAACTTCCCTAATCACTGTCTACATAACACTTCAAATTCATGTCTTCTTGTTTACCAAAAAGAACAACTTGCCCTGGAGAGCCTTTCAAATAATTCAAAACCTGTAAGGATGCCTTCATATGGCTCTTACCTGCTTTATCCATAAATTGTGACAAAACATGGACTGCATAACATAAGTCAGGTCTAGTGAAAGTCAAGTAAATTAGTTTCACAACCAATTTCCTATAGACTGTAGCATCTTCAAGAACTTCTTCTTTTTCTTGCCTCAATTTGTGATTGATACTTGGTTTCGATCCAAGTACTCCAAATTAAGTGATAAGAACTAAGGCGCATTTTCTTTGTGATAAAAATATCCCTTGAGAAAATTTTACAACCTCAACTCTTCAGAAGTATCTTAGTACAGCCAAATTCTGAAGTTTAAATCTTTGTTCCAGGGACTTGGTGATCAAAAGAACACCAACATCTGATGTGCTCCCTATCAAAATGTCATCTACATACACTAATAATGTTATGAAAACTCCCCCATTGTTATAAGTAAACAAAGAGTAATCGTACCTTGATTGGATAAAACCAATCTCTATCAAAGCCTTTATAAACTTGGTGTTCCACTGCCTAGAAGCTTGTTTGAGTCCATACAAGGACTTTTTGAGTCGACAAGTAACAATTCTGTAGTAAAGTTCCCCCTTCTAAAATTATAATCCAATGGCATCTCCATAAAAAATTCGTCACGTAAGTCGCCATTAAGAAAGGCATTTTTTATGTGCAACTGGTGGAGAGACCAATTCAGCTTGGGTGCTAGAGCAAAGAAGACCCTAACCGTTGTTTGCTTGACAACAGGGCTGAATGTATCCTCATAGTCAAATAAATGTATCCTCATAGTCAAATCTAGCTATCTGACTGTAACCCTTGACAACCAGTCGAGCTTTGTACCTTTCAAATGAACCATCTACATTGAGCTTAGTCTTGAACACCCATTTGCAACCTACTATATGATGATCTGGTGGAAAAGAAACCACCTCCTAAGTACCATTGTCTTCAAAAGCTTAAAGTTCATCAAGCATAGCCTTCTTCTAGTAGTCATGTTTAATAGCTTCATAATAAGTGGTTGGTTATTATATATGAGTAAGAGAGGTAATGAAAGCTCTGTAAGGTGAGTAAAGTAAAGAAGGAGAAAGGTATTGCTCAACAGGATAGGTTACTGAATGACTAGAGGGAAGTGTGAGGTTGTATGCATTCAAGTATTTTGGTGGAGTTTTGGGTCTAGTACTTTTACGTAAACGCTTACCTATTTGCGAAGAAATCGGGCATTGGGTAATGAGTTAGGCTAGTGAAAGGGTACAGGTGAGGTGGGGACCAAACAGGGCTGTAAAGATGGGGACAAGGCATGAGGTTGTTATGGTGATGTATGTGCTACAGATAAGGATTCTAAAGAGTCATTAGTAGGCATTTCACAAGATAAAGTAGGTGACATAGGACTTATAGTAAATTTTGATGCAACTTTATCAAAAGGAATTGAAGGTGCAACAGGCAAAGATGTTGGGCAAGAAGAATAGGACAAAGTTGATTGTGACTTGAGAAAGGAAAAAATTCTTTCATGAAAAATAACATCATGAGACACAAAGACTTCTTTCTTGTCTATATCATACAATTAAAAACCTTTCACTCTTAAAGGATACCCAATGAATACACAGGTCCTTGACCTAGGAGCAAATTTTGTTCTATGAGCTTTTAGAGTAGATGCAAAACAGAGGGAACCAAAAACCTTTAACATGGATAATTTGGCACTTTGTGAAAGAGTTTTCATAAGGAGTCTTGAAATGAAGAACAGAAGAAGAAGTCCTATTGATGATATAAGAAGCTGTCAAAACAGCCTTTCTCCAAAATTGCAGAGGCAAACCAGATTGAAATAAAAGAGAAAGAGCAACTACAAGAAGATGATGATATTTATGTTCAACTACAACATTTTATTGTGGTGTTTGGACACAAGAATGGCTATGCAAAATTCCATGTTGAGCAAAGAAGGAATTCATATTAAATTTAGGAGCATTATCTGTTATGAATTCTTTGATGATATGGCCAAATTGCGTTTTACAAAATTGAAAAAAAAGGGCACAAGAAACTCAACATTTGATTTAAACTTCATGAGATAAGCCCATATTATTCTTGTGAAATCATCTACTAATGTGAGAAAATAATGAAAACCTCCAAGAGCTGCAATAGTATAAGGACTCCAAACATCACAATGAACCAAATCAAAAGGTTTTGAAGTACTTTGTTCATGTGTAGGAAATGGCAGACGTTTTTGTTTAGTTTTGGCACAAATCTCACAAAAGGTATTACAAGAAGAGAAAATAGATGGATCAATATCTTGGATCTTTTTCAAGATTGAAATAGAAATGTGTCCTAATTTATAGTGTCAAGCAAAAAAAGTATTGGCTGCCTTATTATGAGTACAAGAATTGCTAGAAACAAGAGAAACACAAGGATTGACTTCAGCTGCACCACGTGAAGAGGAAAGCTAAATGGAATCTTGTTCAAGAAAGTACAAGCCATCATTTATCTAGCATTTCCAATCCTCATCCATGGTGACAAGCCCTAAATAATGCAAGAATTAGATAAGAAGATGAAAACACAGGCATCAGAGGAAGATAACTGTCTCACAGATAACAAATTATAACCAAAACTAGGCACACAAAGGACATTCCTAAGGACAAAATGTGGTCCTAACTGAGCTATTCCAATATGTGAAATAAAAGCTTTAGTACCATCAGGAAGTGACACAAATTGATGAGAAATTGGATGGCAAGAAGTAAACAAAGTGACATCACGATAAATATGATTTGTTACACCAAAGTCTACTATCCAGAACTTATCAACATGTTTATTTTGAGAAACATCTCTATATTGATTTCTAGGTAGAGAAATTGCACCGTAAACACAAGAGTTAAAAAATTCATTACCTCCAAAAGTTAGGTAGGATTGACTAGGATGGTTATTGGAAATACTAGTAGAGGCAGATGCTTGACCATGTTTCTCAGCTGAAAAAGAACCTAGTATATGAGGCTGTGGTTTTTCATCCAACAAATTCAACAGTTTATGAAACTGCTTTTGAGTGAATTAGAACAAAAGGTTAGAAACATTCTTCATTGCAGTTGCCACATTTACAATTAAATGTAGAATTGACCTGTACTACCGTAATTTCTCCCAGAGAACATTCAAGACAGTATAATAAGCATCCACTGGTATGTTACCTTAATGAGCTACAGAGATTTCATACTGCAACTTGTATACTCGAACATCATCAAGTTGGTCGAATCTCTTCTTCAACACCTCCCAAATCCTTGAGGCAATATCAATGTAGAAGACATTCGATGTAATTAAAGGCGATATTGATTGAATGAGCCAAGCAATGATTAGATTATTACCTCTAATCTAGCCAAGGAAGAGAGCATCAGTTGGATTGACAGGTTTGGAAATAGATTTATATAGAAACTCTAGCTTATTGCATATAGACAGAGTAAGAACAACCGATCTGCTCTAGGTTGTATAATTGCTTGTGTTGAGCTCTGGTTGTGCAATCATTGTGGTGAAATTGTCAGAATGATGAACAAAATAAAGAGATGAAGGATCTTTTCTAGCTAAAATAGATGAAATTGAAGAGGCTGGTGAACTCATCTTCCAATATTTCTGATCAATCAAGAACATAGGAGAGGATCGAAATAAAGAGAAAGACTCAATCGAACAATCGATTAGAGGATTGAAAAAGGAATCAAGAAAAAAAGGTCCCGAGGATTTGAAGAATAGAACACTATAGCTTCAAAAGCTCTGATACTATGTGAAGGAACACGATAAAGAGAAGAGGTAAAGAAGAATGATATAAACTGAATGTAGAGAAAAATGAAACTACATTCACTCACACTAAAACGTTATTACAAGTACAACTTATATACAAGTAAGAGAGAGAAAGTCAACTAATCTAAAGAACTATTGACTATTGAATGTCTTGGCCCTCACGAGTCAAATATTGTTGGCCAAGGCAGGCTTTGGTTTTTGGCTATGCTTGGACAAAAGTCTTCAAGTGTGTTTCTGGTGAGATTTTCATGTGCGAAGTTTATAGAGAGATTGAAGGAAAATTGACAAAATCCTTTTAGACGGAAGCTCAATTTTTGCACTATAAATAGAGGGCTTAAATTGCTAAGTCCTTTGCACCAAAAACAAAACCAATCCTCTTATTCTTTCTTCAGTTTTTTCTGTATATTTGATGAGGTCTTAAAAGCCTTTTGTTCCAGCCTTTGTACTTTTATACATTCTTCATATATTAGTAAATTTTGCTCACCCTCTAGTTATGTACGTACGTCACATTGAGCGAACCATGTAAATCCTTATGTCCTGTCCCATTTATTTTACCTTTTCTTTATTTTTTGTTATTAAGATTCGGACTATTAAATTCAACCAGTATCCGATTCGAGGACATTTTCCCTAACAAACTGGTATCAGAGCTTCTCTTTTTGGTCTAACTTACCGTACGCTCTATAGTTGTCACTAAGGTGGATCCTCCATATCAGAAAGTAAATTAGATTTTATTGTGAGTCCAAGCGGGGCCCACTTCCTCGTTTTTGTTCACAAAGTTAAATTTTATTTGTGGGTCCCACGTTTTGACTTTGTCTTTGGGGCCTTCATCCATGTTTTTGTGGGGCCCGCTATCTGGTTTCATGTGTGGGGCCTACTTGTTGAAAAAAGTCAGAATATCAATATTTAGCCATCATGACGATAACGAAGACTTCTATGTAAAAGTTTGACCAGGGCATTAACTTCAGTATGTAGCTGCTCAAGATGCAGGCTATTTTAATACAAGATGGGTGTGAGATTGCACTTGATGAAGTGGGGAAAAAGCCAGTAGATATGACGTCAGATAAATTCATAGATCTAGATAAAAAGGCTAGATCAACCATCATATTGAATCTCTCCGTTGAAGTTTTGCAGGAGGTTGCTAGTGAAAGCACAGCTAAAGGTATCTGGGATAAGTTAAAACTCATGTACATGAAAAAGACGGTGGAAAATCGGCTTTATTTGAAACAGAAGTTATACATGTTGAGGATGACAGAAGGTACATCTATTTTTTCAAATCTAGATAAATTTGATTCTCTAATTTTTGATTTTGAAAAATGTAGATGTACAAATTGAGGATGAAGATTAAGTCATATTATTGTTATGTTCCCTGCCCCAGTCCTTTAAATATTTTCATGATACTATGTTTATGGGAAAGAGTCAGCCTCACGTAATAGTATTAAGTCTGCATTAAAGTTAAAAGAGCAGATTGATAGGGACATCACTGGGGAGATTAGTGGAAATTAGGCAGAAGGACTATTTGTAAGGGGTAGATAGGAAAATAGAGACTTTGAAAGAAGTAGATCCAAAGGCAAGTCAAAATCCATACATAGAAATAAAATTTGTAATTATTGCAAGAAAAATGGGCATATAAAGGCTGACTGCTATAAATTGAAATATAAGAAGAAAAATAAAATTGAGTAGAATAATAGAAACACCGTCGAAGCTAGTGTAGCGGCAGATGAGAATGAAGGAATTATTTTTGTGGCCACAGAAGATAAAGTCAGGTCTAATAAGGAATGAATTTTAGATTCAGGTTGTTCTTACCACATGAGTCCCAACAGTGAGTGTTTTTCCACTTATGAGTCATTGGATAGTGGAATTGTTTTGATGGGTAATAATGCTGCCTGTAAAGTTGTTGGTAAAGGTACAGTCTGGATCAAAATATATGGTAGTATCATTAGAATACTTACTGACGTTAGACACGTTCCTGGTATGAAGAAAAATCTCATCTCTTTGGGCAATCTCGATTCTCAAGGATGCAAGTTCTTAGCTGAAGGTGAAGTTTTGAAATTTTCTAAAGGTGCTTTTGAATATCTTAGCCCCTCATAAGTCAAAGATTGTTGGCCAAGGCTGACTTTATTGTTTGGCCAAAACTCTTCAATCGTGTTTCTAGTGTGATTTTCATGTGCGAAGATTGCGGAGAGATCGAAGGAAAATTGACAAATTTGGACGGAAGCTCAAGTTTTGCACTATAAATAGAGGGGTTAAGCTGTTGAGTTCCTTGCACCAAAAACAAAACCAATCCTCTCATTCTTTCTTCAATTCTTTCTTATATATTTGATGAGGTCTTAAAAGCCTTTCGTTCTAGCCATTTTACTTTTATATATTTTTCACATATTAGTAAATTTGGCTCACTCTCCGGCTATAGCCGTAAGTCACGTTGACTAAACCAAGTAAATCCTTGTGTCCTGTCCCATTTATTTTTCCTTTTCTTTTTTTTTGTTATTAAAATTTTGGCTATTAAATTCAACCGGTATCTAATCCAAGTGCATTTTCCCTAACAAGAACCAATCTAACTAAGTTACAAAATACAACCAGCTGTGAGGATTTAACAACCACGACGATATCGCTGCCTTTTCTAAGATATTAATTCTTTACTTTCCTCGTTCCAACAAGTCTCCAGTTTCTGAAACCCAACTCGTATCATATACGTTGGTGGTGGTTGGAAAGTTTTCTCTGAGTTTCCATGAAAAAGAAAAGAAGAATCAAGGCATTTCATGTATATCGTAGACTTGGACGACTGGTAATGTTCAAGTATTTGCACTTTAAAAAGAGGAAAGGAAAGTGCAGCTTCTCTTAAGTTTCCTGTAACATTCTTAGAAACAGTCCCCGAGAAATTTTTAGGTAGTTGCAGGTAACACAAATCATAATCGTAATGTGAATGCTGAGTTTAGCAGTCAACCAACTTTTGAAGACGTTGTGCGGTTTCAAAGATCGCTAGTGAAGTGCTCTTTGCTCTAGCCTGTGTGTCGTCTCTCTGTCTCTTCTTTTTCTCTTTTTCTAGACAAGTAATATATTACAAAAGAGAAATTAGTTGTGTTACAGAAGCCACGAGGACGCAATTAGAGAACATATGCAACGCAGTCCGCCAAAATATGTTTAAAGTTAACGTTGATATATGCTCACAAAATTAATTTGATAGACATAATTTATTAGTTAATATATGAAAAAGATAAGAGTTTATTCATAAAATAAAAATTTTTAAAAGAATTAATGTTGAGCGTTAACTTATAAATTTTGGAAGATAACATTATTTAATGGTTATTTTTATTCAAAGAATTACATTTTTGAATAGGTCATGCAATGTTGTGTGTTCTTTCCTTTTAAATTATTTAAGCAGATAATAAAAGAGGACGAGACTAATGTATCAAGACTAAAGAAAGGATCACAATTTTTTATACTTTATTAATCCTATTGTATAATTACATGAATATGGTTTTAGTAATTTTTATGATTACGACTAACTTATTACATGAATATTGTTTTAGTAATTTTTATGATTACTACTAACTTATATTAATTAAATTATGCCTGCACATTATTGGCCTATATGACTTCTAAGTCATTTTCTTTTTTATTTTCTCATCACAATTTGAATGAGCACGTGAAACTTGAAAGTCGAAACCCTCAGATCATACGTAAGTCTGACTAGTAGTGATAGGAATAAATTCAAAATTTTAAAAATAAGTGACAACATGGGCACGTGCAAGTATATCACAATGAAGTATAATAATGTTAACATACATAAAAAAATCATACTAAATCATATCACTGTAGACATAAGAGTACAAGTACAAGTGAAAGCAAACAAAAAGCATAAATCGAAGTAGAAATATTGTAGCTAATGCTTCTCAGAGTCACTACTATGAAAATGGTGATAGCTGACCTAAAAAGTAGACTTAAGAGGAGTCAAATCTTCCTAAATAAGTCCATATTGCCCCATGATAACCAGTGACATGCTCACATAATATACATTTTATATTAATGTAAACACACATATATGATTCACGATAATTCACATGCAATACACTATAAATCATGGGGAAGCAATATCTATAAGGCGTTAGTCTCTAAGGGAAAATCTTCCTAATATTATACCTTGAATGGCTGCGAAGAGCTAAGCATCACTAATGACCCAACCAAGCACCTATACTCATATAATCGTAAGGCTCTTTTAGTCCAAAAGCATTACGAGAAGCTAAGTATCACTAACAGACCAACCCTCACTCAATATGTCCAAAGTCACAATCACATCGACATATACATGTCAAACAAGGGCTCGATCAGGAGCCAAGTGTTAACTAAGATCAGTTTTGTATCATATCGCAATGTCATAACAAAATCATCTTCATAATTAAACTAGTGCACATCTATTGTTGATGCATACCCATCAGACATGTCCTATAGATTTTTGCTCCTTCACAATCACAATCACAATCAAACGCATCTACACAAAAAGCAAATATCAATTACACAATTTCTCAAACAAGCACTTAGCTACGTGAGGACCATCATAAATGTATGCAGTATGCTATATGTACTCAAACTCGTATCTATATTCTTAGATATCATGATATTACTCTCATTGGCATCACAATAATGACTATTCAAATAACATATGTTCATTTATATACTTATAAGTACTTTATATATATATATATATATTATCATATCATATCATATTCACATATATAAGGATAGGGGCATCTATCTTGCTTAACATGTCATTAATAATATTAATATAGAGCCATACTCAATAGAGAGTATGGATTCGATATTAGTAGATAGATATGAATTAACTTGATTGATGTATTTATTAGTCTGAACATTGCGATATGAGTCTCACTCTTAATATACCTTTAAAATAGAAAATAAAATATCTCAATCAGTCTCATTTATAAGTTATTAGGCTCAATTAACAACTTATGACTCATTAGATTTGCTAGTATGTTCTAATTAGATAATTTGTCCCTTGATCAAGTTCCAACCTAAACTTTATATGAATTTTAATTCACAGACAGTTATAGAATTTTTATCATAATTTTTTTAAAAGAAAAGTCACTAGAACAGTATCTTCAGTGACAAATATTCCTTTATTTACTAAATTTCTTTTCAATATCAAAATTCAATGATTTTTTATAAAATTAAATTTTTTGATGTCTATAATAACTTTCATAAATGCAAGAAACTCATATTCTTAGCCAATTTCAGTGAATTGAAGAAAATTATTTCGAAGCCTTAACCTCTATTTTAATCAATTAGCGATGATACCGGTGATAATAGACGACAAGACCATAGGGCTTTTATTCCTAATGTCAAAGGGAATCCAGTGGTGGTGGTTGTTAGTAACACTCACTTGAGATAACAGACCATAGATTTGATTTTTTTTTCTCCTCTATTTTCATGATGATTCTGATGTTATCATGATGTAAAAATAGTTAAAATAGTTATGATTGTGATGGGTTTGAAGAGAGAAGTTGATTGGTATATATGGGTGGTTGGTTAGAGTCGCTAGTGGTAAAGAATAGAGGAAGATGATGGTTTCATAAATAGTAAGCTGGGGGTGAAAATAAAATTTTGTTTACTTATACTGTTAATCACCACTTCTAGTCTAGAATTTTTTAGAAACTTATATACTTTTATGAATAATTAATATATAATTAATCAATTAAAAGTTAATGTGTGGTCTAGAATGAACTGTGGGAAAAAAAGAATGCTTAAGAAGAATTGTGAGGAAGTGATCAAGAATAATATGGCCTCGCTAGAATTTACCGAAAACATAATCCGTAATAAAAAATTTTGACGTATTAAGATACAGATAAATGATCTCACATAGAGAGATCTTTCTTGTTCTCTTAAGTCTTTTAAACATTTTACTCCGAATCTTTCATTTTATAGTTACCCATAATATTTTAATTATGTAATATTTCCTTTCTAGTTTTTTAGCCTAAGCAGTTTTTTAATGCGTCTAATGACATTGTTGTAATGGTTGGTTTAATTTATTTTTGTACTTGTCCTTTTTTTTAATTGGTGTATTTATTTACTTATTTTATTTTTTATTGTTAATCTTTATCATGTTCTATATGTACTATATTATGTATTGCATTACATATTTTTATATTTTTATTTATAAGTATTTATTTATATTTTATATTATAATTATTTTGCATTTCATTTGGGTCTATCGAAAACAACATTTCTATTAGGTAGGAGTAAGATTGTGTATTACTGGACCTCTCTAAATCACATGATTCAGCAAAACTCTCACTGTTTGTTTTTGTTGTTATTGTGTGGTCATCTCAATGCATATAATTTATTATCTATTTAAATATGATGAAATTTTTTAATGATTCTCGTTTCTCTTTGCTTTTTAGAATTGGTAATGAATCGAGTTAAATCCAAGATATTTTATGTTAGGGCTTAACATACAATTTTGAGATTGATTGGATTTTAGGCTAAAATTCAAACTTTGGGCCAAAATTCATATCTATGGTTGAGTTTACACTGAATACCAGTCGAGTTGAATCAAGTCTCCTAAATTTGAAGATTAAAATTTTAGGTAAAAGACAAAAATATCCCATGCAATTTAAGAAATCATACAAAATCCATAAATTTTAAAATTCTCAAAAAAAAAAGTCCTAGTTTTCAATTTTCTAGATAAGCTACTTCTCTTTGACTTTGGATAAAAAATAACGATAAAATACATGTAATATACATATCAGACATAAATTAATTATATGATATTTATATGATGATTCTTCACAGCTTTTAAACTCGAACTGAAATAATTAAATTTGAAACAAATAAATGATTTATTATAATTATCTTTATTATTACTTTAAGTCGAGCTTAATTCATTAGAGATGGGTTTAAAAGCTAAGTTTGGTTATTATATTAGTGACATTTGATTAATTCATATTTGATATTCATATTATATGTTTTTGTTTGTTGTTTTTTAACCAAAATCTAAGAAAAATGAATTTTAAAAAAAATTAGAAATTATAAAATTTTTTTTCAAGAATTTAATAGATCAGGAAATTTTTTGAAAGTTGATTAAACTACAAAAGTGGTTTATGTCTTTTAATTTAAAGTTTGAATTGTGCTAAAAACCTTCTACCAACTCTATATTATGCATAAATGCTTTGACAATTTGTCCAATCAACATTTCTTGCAATGTTAAAGTATTAAAATTATATAAACAATTCTAGTTGGTCCATCAACCAATATTTCCATGTACAATCTCCATAAATTTTGTAAATCAAGATTTAGAATTGCAAATTATTAATTACTCTTATAGTTGACAATGGGAATAAATTTTTTATAATCCTGAATTTAACTTAAAGAGATCGAACCATCTTTTAGGTTAAAATTCAATTCAAATTGAATTTTGAATTTTTATAATAATTTTTTATCCAAGTTCGAGTCTTATTTAAAAATTGATCAAAATTAATTTTGTTTGATGACTTCAGTCAGTTTGGATGGAGTTCATTCCAAAATTTTTTGGCAAACTGTAATTAAACTGCAAAAGCAATTACAAGATATAGGTATAATCAAGAATAATACAAACACAATTACAAAAAATTAATTACCATAAGAGCCAAGATAGTATAGGAGTATAATCGCAAGCATCCTAGGATCCTTGATATTCCCGTGTTGGGTTTGGCTCTAGAATCAACTTCTTCGTTCACACTCAGTGTAGTTTCCAGGAAACAGACATAGTGATGTTGACAATCAGTAAAACCGCGTTAAGAATTGGAGATGCATGGACAGACCACTATCACTGCAATTTCTATGTCCTTTGCATGTTGAATATAACCATAATTAACTGTTTTCTTTCCCCGTTCCAACAAGAACGACACGTCTCCTGTTTCTAATTTTTAATGACTACCCAACTCGTATCCTATACGTTGGTGGTGGTTGGAAAGTTTACTCTGTGTTTCCATGAAAAAGAAAAGAAGAAGAATGCATTTGTAGATTTGGAAAGTATATATTGCAGTTTTAAGAGGGTTTCTCTCTTAAGTTTTCCTGTAACATCCTTAGGAACAGCCCCCGAGAAATATGAAGACATCCCAAGATTCATGTCATGTTTCTTGCGAAGTTTCAGACTCTTGAAACCATTTCTGCCTTTTGACTCTTTGGAAAAAGAAGCAGAATTTGGATTTTGGTAAGTCACAAAGCTGTTTGTCTTTTTATAACGCAAACGGAATTAAGCCCAAAGGATCTTAAATTTTAGATATTTTAGGCTTAATTTTAAGCTTCACTCTGGGATAACGCAAACTATCTTTTATTGCACAAATTCTGAAACAGAACATGGAACAAAAAACTATAGATTATTCATGGGTACATTATTTATGGGTACACAATATGCATCGATATTCTACATAAATATCAGCAGAAATTGTCGACAACTGACGAAACACGAGTGTAGGCTGCTCTAACGCATTTGAACAACATTGTGTGTGAAGCCAAAAAGATGAACGAGACAATAATTGCTATCCAGAGGACCATCACAAGGTCCTGAGGTGAATTGGCAATTATTCCGCAAATATAAGCTCCAACGGACGATAACATTAGAATGTGCAGCCACAGTTTGAAAGGAAGGTCTTGCATCATAATTGTGATTACAGCCAGTGATGTGAAAAAGGAAACTGAATTGAATAGAAAGAACAGATGATTCATCATTACGTCATTTTTCTCTTCACTTTCGGATTGGTAAGTTTGAATAAAACCCTCTGGGGGTCTTAAAGCCAATTGAAAATTTATTATAGCTAGCAAAGTCGCCGTCACAATTACTGCATCAGACCTGCTCTTCAGGGACCTCAACCTGATAGCCTGTAACGGTAATGGTTGGTGCTTTTGTTCTGCTATGTCTCTCGCTCTTAAGCCTCCTGCTCGATGCAGAATTGTGTTTGTGTGTCCATCTTCAGGAACGACATCTGAAATATCCAGAGCAGTGAAACCACCATCATTCTTGGCATTGACCTCCACAAGGCCATCATAATTAGGACTCTCTTCCACCAGTAGCTTTAGAGTCTGTGTAACTTCGGTGTTAGAAAATTAGAGGGCACTTGACATCGTGCATGATTGCAATCAAAATGCAAGATGAGAAAAGAAATTGGAAGCTATGGAAGCATGGGATTCATATAAGATCAAAATGAAATAAAGAAGTGCAGAATCCATTTAAGTACCTGACGTTGGTTTCTGGAGTTGGCAGGGTGCAGAGTTGTATTGCCACCGAACTCCTGACTGTTAATTATGGCTCTGACAGCTTCAAGATTACCATGCATAGCTGCCAAGTGAAGAGCAGTTTCACCTCTTGGTGTTTTTTCCACAGCCTCTTTATGAAAAGCAAAGGGAAGGCTGTGTATAATTGATAACACTCTCCTAATCCTCACAAAACGAGAAGTCCTGTGCATTTTGGTTTGCTCAACTTCTCTCAAGTCTTCAAATCTGCCTTCGTCAGCCATAGTGGGCAGAGAGAATGGACATGGTGGAAGTCTGAGTGTTTCCTTAGAACATAAAAGATCCAGGCTTTTTAATGGAGGTTGATGACAGTCTTCTTTCCACGTATCTTGGAACTGAAACACATCTTCTGCCAAAGTTGCAGAAGAGCATATATGGTCACCTCCAAGTTGATGGCAATCAGTGTTGACACTATCATTTTCAGGAATAACGGTATATTTGATACTCTTCAGACAATCGTTTGCCCGTCCCCAAGATCCCATTTTTGCCTCAGCAACAAGGCCTCTGAATCACAACACCAAAGAAACGAAGCTAACTCCAATATATTTGTTGTTTCTGGTTCAAGAAGCTTGTTAGAAATTTCCTGGATATGAATTTCAAACAAAGTTTAGTTGATTGGAATAGCAGAGGAGCGATGGGTACGCAAGACTTGAGGGAAACATCAATTGAGTTGGAAGAGACTGGGACCGAGAGACTTCTTAAAAGTCAAGTCTACACCAAAAGAAGAGAAAAGCAAGGCAACGGCAACTTCCTACCGACTCTACCTGGAAAAGCAAAAACCTTAGATTGAGATTTCCAAGCACGAACCTTGTATTCAAGTGCCATCCAATTTAAAAAAAGTATAAATTGAGATTTGAGTATCCCTTAATCCAATTTTGTTTGATACTGGAATACAAACGTAAATCTAATTTAATTAGAAAATATATCACTACAACTTTTTTAAAAATTTGTAATTAAATTATAATAACTAATTTAATCAAGAGATAATATATTTAAAATTATTTAATAATTTTTTTAATTTTGTGTCAAACATTCGAAAATTTTGATTAAAATTTTAAAATTTATATAAAATTTATTTTTACTTATGTAATAGACAATCATCAAAATGATATTTGATAGATATGACATATTAGTAAAAAAATAATATTTTAATATAATTTATACAAAAATTAAAAAATTAGTTATTAAATTGAAAATTTTAAAAATTTGACACTAAATAAAAAATATTTAAAAATTAAACACTTTTAAATATATTATCCCTTTGATAATATTGTCCAAGTTACAAAGTTAAGATAATTAGAAAATTGCACCAAAAATAGTTGGAGAAACTGATTTGTTCGGACTACCATCTAAACAACCGAAAGCCTTGTATTATTTAATTTACTAATCATGATATTATTTCAACTTTAAATTGCAGGTATCCTTTTTCTAATTAAGTATTTAATGCTTGAACAAATTAAAAACAATATGAATTGATTAACTTGTTCAAAATTCACCTACATTTCTTTGTCAATCACACGTTAACGTGTAGGAAAAGTTGGAATCGTTATCTTTCAGTCTTTTCAAATTTTCTTCTGGTTCAAGGATTCCATAAATTTGTTGGTAGAAATAAAGAAGAGGGAAGACGACTGAGTTTATAATATATCTTGAAAGTTGACATACACTTTTGCAGAAATTAGTATAAAAAATTTTCACGGGACCCCTCTTTAAAGAATTGAGTGAGATCAAACAGTAATTTACCCCTTCAACACTTTGTCAGGCTAGAGTGTAAGGGTGTTTGGGGTGAGCGGTTCCACCTTTTTGAGTGCAAGTATTAAAAAAAAAAGAAAGACACGTTGCGGCGGGCCTCAATTTAAGCTACCAAAATTAATAAATTATATACAGAATTTATAATATTTATTTTAAAAAATAATCAAATATTATAAATTTCAATTTATTAAAAATATGTGTTCGACATGGATATTACAAACTCCTTTATGTTATGTTAGTGTGCATATATTTTAAAATTTTCAGATATATTTTATCTTACAAAATCACAAAAGACTAAAAAGGATTAATGAAACAAACAAAAAAGATATAACCAAGCAAATGAGGAGTTTTTTCATTCTTTTTTTTGGAGTTTTTTCTTTTATGATAGTTTAATAGATTTTTATTCAATATCTATTAAACTATCATAAAACTTGTCAAAGATTTAATGAAATTGAAAAAATTAAAATATAATTAAAGAGATCGTCTTCACCCATAAAGAATTTGAAGTTTAATTAAAAAATTGTTAAAGAAAAATTAATTAGTTTATGAATATTAATTAATTTATAAAAAAAGACTAATTAATTAATAAACTGATTAGTTTTTAACAACAAATTTTATTAAAACAAATCTAACGAAAAAGTTGACTAATTCAATATTATGACAATTGAATTTACCGAATGGATTCAATTTTTTAGTCATTGATCTTAAGATTGAACTTGCACTTTTAGCATATAGATCAATAGTCTCGTGTTCAACAAGAATTAAGAAACATACCTATAACCTAACAATCTCACCCTTGACGTGACATGTAATCACAAGCACAAAATCTCGTACTCTATAAAATGTATAGTCTCAGAATTGTGATTTAAAAAAAGAAAATTGAATCAATAAATAAGAGGTTACAAGTGTGAGATGTCCAAGGGCATACCCTAAAAACATAACAAGATCAACTTAAAGCATTCCCATCATTTACATATATAAAGATGCTAGTGGTAAAGTTCCAGATGGAAGCTGTTAATTTGGTAGGACTTATTGCTGCAGTAGAAGTAGCTCATTGACCCCTCATATGATGTCTGCAATGAGTTTTTCCGCAGTTGAGGTGGTGGCCTGAAATCATCTGCAATTTCGTTCATTCCAAATGGTTCAAACAGTCAAGCTCATGGCAATGAGTAGGGACTCACGCTTAGCAGGTGGGATAGAGGAGTTGGATGCAAGGCAATTGATGACCTCATTGAGTGTGGTATCTGAAAGGTTCCACCCATAGAAGGACTGGACCTTCCTCCAAACCTGTTGAGCAAGTGGACACAAGAAAAAAAGATAGTCTAGTGATTCTGCATGACTGAACAAAGAGGACAGGTCCGAGGCAGATCAATATAGGGGAGACGATCTGCAGTGCTGAGCCTATTCTTTATGGTCAGCCAGAGGAGAAAGGACACTTTGGGAGGAAGGTCTCGATGCGAAAAAATTTTGCTCAATTCCACTTGAGGCAGTCATTCATGCATTAGCTCAATTATACTTTTGGTCTTGAGTTGGTGGATAGGGTGATTTTTCCAGAGGAACATATTAGGGCAGTTGGAAGGGAGGTATTATGGTTGGAGATGTTTCAAGTATGCAGGAAAGTCCCAGGAGTTGCCCCTGATAAAGGAATTCATCGTCGAAGAAAAGGGAATGGACAGTAGGCTGGAGTTAGAGCATTGGTTAAGAAGAGAGCCTTGTCCTATCCAATTATCAAACCAAAAGGAGATCTGAGCCCCATCGACAATTTTGCAAGTCACGACAAGTTGGATAGTGTGTGTGAGGTGGATAAGTTGATTCAAGAATTATGAGTGAGAAGGGCTAACCATTAGTTCCTAAATACGCCTTCCTTTGAGGAAGTAAAAGTGGAGCCAGCAAAGCCAAATAGATTGTTTTTCGTCAAATATCCACCATAATCTTTTCAAAATTAGTGTATAGTTTATGAGCTTCAGGGAGGTGAGACCTAAGCCACCTTCCACTTTTGGAGTGCATATGTCATCCCATTTTACCTTTGCATGTCCTCGAGTCGTTCCATTGGGTTGGTTCCATAAAAAATTCTGGAACAATCTCTTTAGTTTATTGATTACTCCTTTAGTTAAGCACTGTCTTAAGGAGTTGCATCTTCCCTGTGTAGGAGAGAAATCGACTGACCCAAGAATGCAATCGTTTTTGAATCTTCTCGATGAAGGGGAGACATTCAGAATATCAGACTCGCTTGGTTGAGATGGGCAATCTTAGATAGTACAACAGGGGGTTCTGCATGGTCATCCCAATGGTTTGAGCTATAGGTCTTTCCATGTGGAGAGCCCCTCGGGAGAGAATAAATAGGCTTTTTTGTAAGTTAATTTCCAATCCCGTCAAAGAAGAAAACCTAATCAAGGCTCGCATGAGAGTGTGAATAGATTCAACCTTTTCTCCAGAAAAGAGAAGGAGATCTTCCGCAAACGAGAGATAAGTCAAGTGTACCTTTTTGGTGCAG
Source organism: Erythroxylum echinodendron (assembly GCA_027575705.1). Lineage (NCBI taxonomy): Eukaryota > Viridiplantae > Streptophyta > Magnoliopsida > Malpighiales > Erythroxylaceae > Erythroxylum > Erythroxylum echinodendron. The sequence goes on from JANZXR010000006.1 coordinate 36,081,627, forward strand.
TAATGATAGTTGAAGTGGGGATTCGCTGCTACTTCCTCGTAAAGAAGGGAGCCTAATGTCTCTATACACATAATGAACAAATATGGTGACAAGGGATCTCCCTGTCGTAAGCCTTTAGTAGCCTGAAAGTAAGCCGAGGGGCTACCGTTTATGACTATGGAGAAGCTAGCTGTAGTGATACATTCCCTCAGCCAGCTAATAAATTGAGTCGAAAAGCCATGTGCGGCCAACATAGCCCAGAGAAAGTCCCATCTAATGCTATCAAATGCCTTCTTGAAATCAACTTTAATCGTACAATTAGGCAGAGAGTGTTGTGTTGTAGCCCTTCAAAAGCTCTTGGAAAATGAGAATGTTATCTCCAATTTGGAGATGACGCGTAAATGCACTATGAGTATCACTATTGAGGGAGAAAAGAACTTGTTTCAGACGTTGTGCCAGAATCTTTGATATAATCTTGTATACGACGTTGGAGCAGGTAATAGGCCTAAAGTCACTGAAATCAAAAGGGTTAGAGCATTTAGGAATTAGAAAAAGAAAGGATTTGTTGATTTCTTTGAGTAAGCGATCAGTAAAGAAAAACTCCTGAACAACCTTCGTGATATAGAGTCCCGTAATTGCCCATGACTTCTAGTGAAAATAAGCGTTGAGACTATCTGTTCCAGGAGCTTTACTACCCTCCATCTTGAAAACCACCTCTTCAATTTCTTTAGCATCGACTGGTTTTGTGAGGGAAGCTATCTTATCCAAGGAGATCCTTTTAGATATGATACCAGCGAGGTTAGTAGGAGAAACTTAAGCCAAGCTGGAAGTTCAAAGCAATTGGGAGTAGTATCAGACAACCTCATGCTGGAGGTCTTTGAGATCATGGAGTTGACTACCATCTGCCTTAGTGATAAGATGGATTCGATTTTGGTTTCTTCTTGCCATAACAGAATTGAAGAAAAATTTAGAGCATTTATTTCCATCTTTAAGCCAGCTTACCCGCACTCTTTGTTGAAGGAGAGAGGAATGATTATGAACTGCATTCATATAATGTATCAAGGCTTGGCTTTCCTTGGCACAAGTGCAAGGGTTCAGAGGAGAGGATGCACACTCGTGTTGGATAGTGATAAGGTTTTGTCGGATGGTTTGTAGCAACAAAGCAGTGTTCGGGTACCTTGAAGAGTTGAGTGTTTTAAACTCAGATTTAATAGCTTTGAGTTTATGGATACACTAAAATTGCGCTGATCCCCTCAGCTCCACTTCTGCCCCTTTTCGACACACGTCAAGAAATCGAGGATCTCTAGCTAGAAAATTATTAAACCAAAAAGGTGAAGATTGTGGGGGAGGTTGGAATAATTTGGAGATCACTATAGGAGTATGGTCTGAGAAAAGGGGCTCGGTGAAATTGGTAAAGCTATCAGGAAATTGTGACAGCCAATGAATAATGGCAAGGGCCCTATCTAGCTTCTTCTGGATAAACCACCTGGTCTGTTGTTTGTTTGTCTAAGAGAATGTATATCCAACTTGTTTCAGGTCCGTGACTCCAAGGTTATCAAAACACTCCTTGAGGTCCAGTGAGAAATTTTTGAGTCGGCAATTGCCTTGAGCTTCCGAGCTGTAGATCGTGGAATTGATGTCACCACATACCAACAAGGGGAGGTAATGCCAGGACAAAGTGTTAATAAATCACTCCATAGAGCACGCCTTTGAAAGCCAAAGTTACTAACATAGATAAAAGACATGATAATGGTCACATTCTGTTGCAATAGGAGAACTTGAAGATGCATCAATTGATCTGTGGTATAGAGGGTATCAACCCGAATAGCATCCTCATTATAGCAAACAATGATTTTGCCTAAAAATGTGATTTTGCGCTCTCAACAAATCAAAAATCTGCATATATGCAATCTTATGCTTGACAACTGGCAAATATGCACAACATGTAGTTGTGATAGACAATTCTCATACTTTTACAGTATGATGTCACGATAAATAAAATAAACAAATGTATAATTGAAATGGGTAATGTATAGGTCTCACAAGCAATCCTAAATTACTATGTGTTAGAGACTTTCTCTTTGTAATTATTGGAATTGTACAATAGCAAATCTATTTTTAGACTCCTAATTATAGCTTAGGATTAATTGTTAGGATTTGTTCACTTATTGTACAATATAATTAGTACATTTAAGAGAAAGGAACGTGAACATAAATATTTTCTTTCTTCTTCTTCTCATCTTCAGAGCTTACAAAACCTTTGAAAATGAGTGAAAAACAAAGTAAATCAATTGAATCAAAATATATTCCTATTGTTGTTCAATCCAAAGGAGCTTTTAATGCAAACATCATTATTTTCGAATCAAATTATGATGTTTGGTCACAACTGATAGAGATGTATGTTGCTGAAAAGAAGAAACTCTCTTATATATATGGTAAAACAAAGATACCTATATAATCTTAGGATGCATATGAGAATTGGTATGCTAAAAATCAAAAAGTTTAAAGATGGTTGTTGATATCTATGAGCCCATAGATTATGAATCGATACTTATGATTACCCACAATCCGTGAAATCTGGAGCGAACTAGTAAAAACCTTCCATGATGGAAGTGATGAATTGTAGTTCTTTACCCTGAACCTAAAGGCGTTCAATGCAATACAAAGTGGAACACCTCTTTGAATATTATAGAAAGTTAATTGAAGTCTTTCAAGAACTTAATCACCAGGACAAAATTATCATAAAGGACCCAGAAGATTTTGGAACATACCAAAAGTCAATTGAACGACTAAGGGTGTGTATATTCCTAATAGGTTTAGATGGTTTTTTTTAGTAGGTTCGTGGAGAGATTCTAATAAGGAATCAATTTTGACTTTGGAAGAATGTTATGTATTGATTCGGGGAGAGGTAGTATGTCATGAAACGTTGAAAGGAGAATCTAGAAACCAAGTTGTTGCTATGGTGGTTGGAAACAAATTAAAATACAACCATGGTGGTGAAAAGTCTACCTATAAACGTATTCTTTGCAACTAAACTAGACATACTGAAGATCGTTGCTATAAACATATAAGATATCCAAATTAGTGGGACCATAATTGAGCACCACAAAAGAAGAATTCCAAAAAGACTTCAATTGCTGCTATTGCTAAGACTAAAACCAATGATGATGTTATGAAGAAGACTTTGACATTAGTAGCTGCTACAGATAATGGTGGCAAGACTTCTAATGTTTTTGCACCTATTTCTAATAGCACATGGATAATTGATTCTAGTGCTACAAATTAAGACCTTTGATTCTAGACAAGTTATTGAACTCAAAAAGTCCTCACAAATTTTTTTTCTACTGCCAATAGTGATAAAGCCCTAATTGTTGGGGAAAAGTCTTTAACTCTTACTAATACTCTAAATTTGGATTCTTTTTTGGTTGTTCTATCCTTGGATTATAACCTGTTGTTTGTTTCTCAAATAACAATAGCCTTATCTTGCATTTTAATTTTTTGGCCTAACTTTTGTCTCTTTAAAAGCATCTAAACAAAGCAAAAGATTGGTTGTGGTATTAGGAGAGGGAAGTTATATTATCTGGACCTAACTTCAAAGAGTTTAGATAAGTTGGATCAAGTTTTTGTCTTAGATGACTCAAAGGTGGAGAAAAATAAAGCTAAACTCTAGATGTGACATCAACGTTTAGGGCATGCATCCTTTGGGTATCTCAAAAAATTATTTCTAGTTTGTTTGAAAAAATTGATATCTCTAGTTTCTGTCGTGATGTTTATTTGAACATGCAAAATGTCATCAAATTTTGTTTCCATTATTCTTAAATAAAAGTCCCTTGCCCTTTATGATTATTCATTCTAATGTATAGGGTATCCAAAATTTCAACTTTGGGTAGGTCTCGTTGGTTTGTTACCTTTATTGATGATTGTACGAGGATGACTTAGTTGTGTTTAATGAAACCTAAGAGTGAAGTGAATTTGTTATTCTAGAAATTTCATAAGATCATTCAAAATTAGTAGAATGCAAAATGTTCGAGTTCTTCCTAGTGATATTGGTGGAGAATATCAGCTTTGAATTGAAAAATTAGTTGGAAGCACAAAGTATTATTAATCAAGCTACTTGTATGGATACAACCTAACAGAATGGGGTAGCCGAGAGGAAAATCGACATTTGTTAGAAGTTGTTTGTGCCTCATAAATTTAAGCTCATATGCCATTGACCTATTGAGGATAAGCTCTTTTTTTTTTGCTACATATTTGATTAATTGAACTCCCTCCCACTTTATTGAATTTCAAACACCATTTGAAGTCCTCACTAATGTTGTAGCTACTCTACCAATACCAAAATTTGTCTCCTCATGTTTTTGGATATGTAGCATTTGTACACATCCATAAACATCAATGCAATAAGCTAGCTCCACGAGCCTGTGATGTGTTTTTCAAGGGTATAAACCAAAAGGAGTACCAATATTACATCCTCCAACTATACGTATGTTCATCACAACGAATGTAGTCTTTTCATGAAAATACAATTTATTTTTCTGAGTCTGAACTTTAAAAGGAGTACTAGAAGGAAGTTCAAACTCTTAATTAAGAACTTCAGGGGGAGTGCGAAGTTGACTATCATATTTTAAATGGCAATGATGTTAGCGATGGTGTTAATAATCAGTTGGAACATGAACAAGAGTAGGAAGGGGTTATTAAACCAGAAGATATTGAACAATAAGGGATTACTGAAGAGGACGATGTTGGTCCATCAAGTGTAGAATTTGAGGCTCTCATTAATATACCACACCAATCGTTGACTGAGGATGTTCCTATTCCTGACCCTAAGCCACCCAAAAAACAACTACCATAGCATCTTACTAGAGAAATTCCTAAGCCTACATATGAACTTAAAATTTCAAGTAGATTTAAATATCTCATTAGTCATAATGTGTCAAATAATAATCTGTCGAAATAAAATAATTCATTGGTAAATCAATTATCTGTTGTAACTATTCCTAACAGTATGCAGGAAGCTTTAAATGTTCCAAGGCGAAAAGCTACAATGAATGAGGAAATGAACTCTTTACAAAAGAATAAAACTTGGGAGATCGTTAAATGCCCACTAGGGTATACCCAAACCTATGAGATTTGGTTACACTGTAAAATGCAATGCAAATGACACATTTGAAAGGTTCAAAGCAAAATTGGTGGCCAATGGGTATACCCAAACCTATGAGATTGATTACATCAGAGACATTTGCTCCTGTGATAAAATCAATATTATTAGAGAATTATGGTCCCTAACTCCAAACTTGGATTGGGCCTTTGCAATAATTTGATGTAAAGAATGTTTCTTTTTTTTTACATAGGGACTTATCTGAAGAAATCTATAGAGCTTCCACCAAGTTGTCTGGTATCAGAAAGGCAAAGTAACAAGGTTTATAGATTGAAGAAATCATTATATGGGATGAATTAATCTCCAAAAGCATGGTTTGGAAGGTTCACAAGGTCTATGATAACTTTCAAATATTTTTTTAAAAGGAATAACTTTCGAATATTATCAAAGCAATTCTGACCACACTTTATCCTTGAAAAGAAGGTAAGGTAAAATCACTGCTCTTATTGTATATATGGATGACTTGGTGGTGACAAAAAATGGTCCAGAGAATCTACAAAAATGCTTGTCTAGAGAATTTGAAATGAAAGATCTTGGTTACTTGAAATATTTTCTTGGGATTGAAGATTTAGATCAAAGAAAGGAAATTTTCTATCCCAAAGAAAATATGCATTAGAGTTATTACAGGAAACTAGTATAACAACATATTAACTAGCTGATACACTAGTTGAGGAAGGCTTGAAGTTATGTATAGAAGCAAATCAAATACTAATTGAGAAAGGAAAATATCAAAGGCTTGTAGGAAGACTAATGTACTTGGCTCACACCTTATGGTTTGAGTATTGTTAGTTAGTTTATGCATAATTAGGAGAACAACATATGAAGGCAGCCATGAAAATTTTGAGTTATCTAAAATATGCTCTAGGCAAAGGAATTTTGTTTACTAAAAATACATATTGATAAGGTCTAAATGTGTATGCAAATGTTGATTAGGTTGGATCAATAGAAGATAGATTATAAACTTCTAGCTACTTCACATTTGTAGGTGATAACTTGGTTACATAGAGAAGTAAAAAAACAAAACGTGGTCACTTGTATAAGTGCATAAGTTGAATTCAAAGGTATAGCACTTAATCTTTGTGAAGCTTCGCGGCTCAAACTATTTTTACAGGATTTAAGTTATCCACTAAAGCAATTAATTAGTCTATATTATGACAACAAAGTTGATTGTGATATAACTCACAATCCTGTCCAACATGATTGAACAAAGCATGTTGAAGTTTTTTTTTTTGAAAAGGAAAATTGAATTAATAAATAAGAGAATACAAGTGTGAGATGTCTAAGGGCATACCCTTAACACATGAAAAGATCAACAGAAAGCAATCCCATCAGTTACATTTATAAAAATGCTAGTGGTAAAGTTTCAGAGGGAAGCTGTTAATGTGGAATGCCTTGTCGCTGCAACAGAAGTAGCTCATTTACCCCACGTATGATGTCTGCAATGAGTTTATCTTCGGTGGAGGTGGTGGCCTGGAATCGTCTGCAATTTCGTTCAGTCCAAATGGTGCGAACAGTCAAGCCCATGGAAATGAGTAGGGTCATACGCTTATCAGGTGGGATAGAGGAGTTGGACGCAAGGTAGTTGATAACCCCAGTGAGTGTAGGATCTGAAGTGCTCCACCCAAAGAATGACTGGACCTTCCACCAAACTTGTTGAGCAATGGGACACAAGAAAAAGAGATGGTCTCGTGATTTGGCCTGCATTAAACAAAGAGGACAGGTCCGAGGCATATCAATGTAAGGAAGACGATCTGCAGTGCTGAGCCGATTCTTCATAGTCAGCCAGAGTAGAAAGGATACTTTAGGAGGAAGGTGTCTATGCCAAATAATTGTGCTCCATTCTACTTGAGGTAGTCGCTCACGTAGGAGCTGAATAATGCTCTTGGTCGTCAGTTAGTGAATGGGGTGGTTTTTCTAAAGGAACACATCCGGGTAGGTGGAAGGGGGTATGGTGGTTGGAGATGTTATAAGTATGCCAGAAAGTCCCAAGAGTGACCTGGGATAAAAGAATTCATCAATGAAGAAAGAGGAACCGAGATTAGGCTGGTGGTAGAGTGTTGATTATGAAGAGCCCCGTCTCTTGTCCAATTATCAAACCAAAAAGAGATTGTAATGGGCATTTTATGTTGATTTTAAACACATAATTTATTAAACTTTTTGTCCAATTAATGTTTAAATTGCAATAATTAAGAAATATTTGTTTTAATTCTAGGTACATATTAAATTTGGGACCTTTAAAAGCCTTAAGCAAGAAAAGCCATTAAAACAAACAAGCAAGAGCCAAAACGTTAACGTTTAGCCACTTAAATAAACGTTAACGTTTTGGCAAGGAAAAGGGAGAAAAACGCAGCCATGCCAAGCACCAGCAAAAACGACGACGTGAACAAGCAAAACGCAGGCGTTGGAGATTCAGCAAATATCATGAAGTGAAGAAACTACACCACATGCAGAAAATGAAGCAACCCATGCAGTGGGGATGAGCACAGCCCACACCACATGACGCACAGTAGTGAGAAGCAAAAGGAAAAAGAAAAAGATGCAGAACCACATGAAGGGCAGGCTGGAAAATGGAAACAATAGCATGGGAAATAAAGAGACGATCATTACATCAGCTAAAAGAGGTGTGGGCAGCGTGAAAAGAAGGAGACAGTGCAGGCGTTGTTGGAAAAAAGTTTATGCGTGAGGGAGCATCTGGGCGATAAAGGAGGCAGAACAAAAAAAAAACATTGCTCGGATAATTACCTCGCAGCTGCTTGCGCAAGGTGTGTTTTTTCGTTTTTCATCACTGAACAAAGAGAAGACATGATCGAGAGGTGCGTTTGGAGGAGGAGAGTAACGTGAGTGGTCTGAAGTATAGCGGAAGTGGTGAAAATAATAGAATAGGTGGCGTGAGCTAGAGAGACAAAACGAAAAACAGAAAGAAATAGAACAGAGTAGCGTGCATGGTCTGGGAAGGGAAGGAAAGAAAACAAAAACGGGAAGGAGAGAAGGAGTAGCGTAAAGATGTGAGCTAGAGAGAGAAAAAACGAAAAACAGAAAGAAAATAGAAGATAGTAGCGTGCATGGCCTGGGAAGGGAAGGAAAGAAAACAAAAATATGAAGGAGAGAAGGAGTAGCGTGAGTGTTCTGGAATACAAGAAGAGTAGCATAAAGACGTGATTTGGGGAGAGAAAAAAAGGAGAACAGATAGAGTAGCGTGAGAGGAACATGAGTGGTTTGAAAAAAATGAAACTTGTGCGTAAAAGAAGAGAGAAGTGTGAGTTGTTTTAAAAAATGAGAAGAGTACATGAAAGGGCTGAAGGACGATAGCAGCTGTTGAAGTTGAAGAATCCACGTTGAAGCAGCGTGGGTGCATGAGAGTTGAAGCAGCTGGTGGCAGTGAAG
>JANZXR010000006.1:36122887-36145686 GCA_027575705.1 Erythroxylum echinodendron
TTCTTCTGAGAATGATGAGGTAGCAGATACGATCTCGTCCCAAGTGAACATTTGGTATTGAGGTGCAGGACCTACAAGAGCTTCCTCAAGTTTCTCTCTCTCTTTGGCATCTCTCATGGCTTTAATCTCTGCTTCTCTCCGATGTGAAGCTTCTCTTTCGGCCCGAAGCCTCATGTACTCAGCTTCCTTTATTACAACTTCACACCTTTCCTTCTCTAGATTTGCTAATTCTCTGACTTTCTCCTCCCTGTTGTTGATTTCCTTGAGCTTTATCATTCCGTCTAACCGTTGTTTATTAAGATCGTTCAGCTGAATTCGAGGTAGAACACGTTAATCGAATCCAAGAATATAGACCCTCTGTGTTCCCTCAACACCTACAGAGGTGATAACTAGTATGCAAAACAAGGGTAGTTTTGCCTACCTTCCTCGAAGCTTCAATTGCCTCACTTTGTGCTACTGCATAGATGCCTCGAGCATGTCTAAGTTCAATCCTCAGCTTTTCTAGCTCAAGATTAATGTTCTCCTGCAATGTAATTAAAAAAATTAGCATGTTCTACTGGTGGAACTGCAGGAAGTTTCACATAAAGTAAGAGAAAATGAGAAAGTAACCTGACTATCAGATGCTGAACCGTCCGTGGGTGCATATAACTTGGAAGCTTGATCAGATATTGTCGAACTAGAACTCCGACTAATTTGAACTTCATATTCTGAACCACTGTGACATGAACTAACAGAATTCCTTTTTTCTTCGGTATCTAGAGGTTGGCATCTTGAATGATTGGCCTCCACAGAAGTTGTTTCCCGATGTAGAACAACCCTGTTTATGGTTGACAGAGCTTGAAAGCGCTGCATCGGTAGAGAAAGAGATTGCAAATTCGAGTATGATGCGACTGAAATATCTGCACATTCCAGGAAATAAAAGATTCAATGTGTGCTGAAATAGTTTCTGGGCTGTAAAATCTTTTATAGACAATACATTGGTCATTGGCTGCTTAAACCTCAAGAGTCAACTTACCTGTTTGAGAGTTTGAAGTCAGACCTGAAGTAGTGGCAGTAGAACTTACAAAACTACTATCATCTCTAAAGTTTCCGTTTGTCTCTGAATCAGACGGTCGAATGGATTGAAGCTTTCCTTTAGAAACAGCGAAGATCGTGCAAAAACTTGGAGTGCAAACTGAGATTTTAGATGACAGCTTAAGTTTCCTGAAAATATTATATAGTAGTCCATAAGAGGAAGTAGGAACTAAAGGGCAAATCTTAACATTAAGGCCCGCATAAACAGAATTCACATACCTTGAGAAGATGCCAAAGGAGGAGTCTCCTATTACAAGCTTCTTGATATTGTGATCAGAAACCACCTGTGCTATTGCTTCTGCCACATTATCTGATTCAATGATCATAATATCTGCTTGGACCTATGTTCAAAAGCAAATTTACTTGACTTGTTCATGATTTAGTTCGTGAAATTTCAAGAATAATCTCGTGAACCGACCTTTTGTCGAATGCAGATGTTCTGGAAAGGAAGAATCATTTGACTTGTCTGCCATTCTGTCTCCTCCTTATAAGCAGCTGCTATGTCTTCTCGAACTTGGGATATAGGAATGGAGTTTCCCACTACTAACGCAAAAACAAAAACCAGATGAACAGAAAGAACAACAAAGATTAGTACAAGATTTCTGTTATTTAAAGACACTGTGATTCTGGATAGAAGTATCCTTACTTGGTGTTGGAACTTTAGTAATCTTCGGACGGACATGTAACAACTTGAATACAACTTTTCCCTCAGGAATAAACTTCTCCAGTGCCCACATTACTACATATTTGCTCTTCTTCTTCCCATTAATGGCTACGGCGACAGTTAATGGCGGTGGTGGTGGTGGCAATCCAACAACATGTTGAGCTTCAGTTATCTCACCATCCTTCATTACTTCAGAACTCAGTGAACCTTCTGAGCCACCAGAATAAAGAAACCGAAGGGTTGGTGAGTCAGTCTAACAAATTAAGCAAAGAAATAGCCTGAGTTCAGAGTATTCAGATTGTGCAATTATGAAGTAATCCTGAATCTGCACTCAACAAACTATAAAATACGAACTACTAACAAAGACACCGTGAAAAGGATCTCAAAAGAATTCCTGTACCCGTGACATTAACAAGTTCAGAGTTTAGAAACAGATAACTAGAAGTTAAGACAGGACATAGAAACGATGAACAGCAACGGAATTATTTGTTTGAAAGTTCTTGTGAAACAGGTCTGACTTCTGTGGTCCTCTGCGTCTTTATTGTCTCATTCCATTCGAATACAGAAATCATTACTCGACTCTCGAATGGCCATATCACACAGTGAAAATTGCAGAAAACATACCCACAATTAAAGTTGCAGCAAAACCAATTATCAGGAATCAGAATAAAAGAGAGAGACCTGGAGTCAGGTTTCCCATTTAGACACTTCGGCCTTTAAGCTTTGAGAAAATCAGTCTACCAAAAGAAATCAATTCGGTTTTCATATGACCAGATTGGAGGGGAACTCAGAAAACAAGAAACAGAGGAGCAACCAGACATACCAGCAGTTGAAACCAACATCAAGCTCTATCGGCACTTAAATGGAGAAGTATTCAGGATAAGCTTAAAATTGGCAATCTTTCTTCTCCTGGAAAAGGGCAGGCAATTCTTAGCATCAACTATGGGGCCATAGCTAGGCCAGGTTACTTGGTCTTTTCTAACAAACTCGTGTTCTGCGTTCTCTCCTCTTTCCTGATACAATATTTAGAACTTGGAGACCGTGTAGGGTCTCAGACCAGGTGACAATGACTTTGTATTTCAGCTCTAGAATTGTGGAATTCGAAGTGTTTAAGGAGACTTTTTTTTGTGTGCTATAGCTTTGATTCTTGAGCAGACGCAAAACGGATTAGTTTGGGGAAATTAAAAACAGTCCCTTTCATCGCCATATAATTACTGCCTTTTCATATTGGATCCAGTTGGGCTAATCCAGGCATAAGATTCAAGTTGACGTTCCACGTAGCTTTTTCACCATTTATTGGTAACGACTAACAGTGAAAATGGTTAATTGGAAAGTCATTATTTTTTATTTTTCTTTGATATTTTACAGCTTTGACACGCCATTTTAATGGCTTCTTGAGCTCATAATCTCTCTTCTGCGTGACATCCTGTTTCGACTTATAATATGAAAGGGCAAGAACACTTGAGGAAACAAAGATTGGATCTTTCTAACAGATCTTTTACCTTTTGTGGGCTACGAATTATCGGGAAATTTTCTTAAAAATCGGAAGGATCTCAACTGAAAATTGATCTGGAAGAGTCTTACGTAATCTTAGAAATTGTCAAACATCCTCATCATCAAACGACAAGTATGAAATTACATGAAATGTTTTTTTTTTGAAACAAAATTACAGGAAATGTTATGTCACATGAACAAGTTACTTTTCTTAAAACCTCCATCAACATCATCGTCCTCTGAAGTCTGAACTTTACTTCCTGTCAAAGGTAACGATGATAGGAACCTTGGGAAAAGCGGCCAATGGAGGGTCCAGACGGTGGTGTTTCAGGAGGTAGAAAGCTAAACAGCCATTAATGCGTTTGGCATCTCCTAACTAGTAGAGGAAAGAAAAGGTAAATTGACCAAAAGCTGTTGACTTGTATTGTTCTATTATTTAGATGGAGACGTTGGGAATCTTTTGAGGGGTTTAGGAGGACTAAGAGTCATACCTAATTATCAGTATTTTACACAATTTTAAGGGGTTCCAATCATTTTCTTGCAAGTCTTATCAATTATGAATGATCTGGTGGATACCCTTTGACTATTATTCTCTATTTTATAGGTTTGAATCTTCAACAACCAAATCCTTAGAGGATTTTTCATTCTTGTTTTTAATAGAATGCTGTGGGCTGGGAAGCTATTGAAGCTTGGAATGAATGACAAAAGGATAGGGTTGAGCAGAATTCTAGAGTCTTGTTAGACTTTAGACGGGGACTACATTTTATTCAGTCTGAAATTAACAGATTCAATTTAAATTGATTAGACCTTAAATTAAATTCAATTACTTTTTTCAAAAATTTAAAATTCAGGTCGACTTTAGACCCTAATACGATCGGACTCGAACTTGACTCGTATGTGTAACAACAATAAGACATTATAAACAAGCTTCTTTATGGTGTGTTTGCTTAGAATAGTGAGATGATGTTGATAGACGTACTAAAAATAATTTCAGTAATTCATTTTATTATATTCGATAAACCTTTTATTTATTTATAATTTTAAAATAACTTTGTATTAAAATGTCGATTTGGCGGGAATCTTACCAGTTTTAATGGTTGGTGTGAAATTGACAAAGTTCCTATGTTAGCAGGTAGTGGTCGGTCCTCTTAGGTTTGGGGAACCTTTTGAGTGACTATTAAAAGAAGTTCTCCAAGTATCTTGGCGATTTTTTAAGGTTCGACAAACATAATGTCGGATTTCGGCACTACCTACAAAATGTTGGGAGGGAAAAAAAATCTTACAAATTTAGATAATTTAAGAATTTAAATTGAATATATTAGTTATAACATTTTAGAATGGTTGATTTCAAGCTTGCAAAGATTTAACATATAGTTAAAGAATAATTTCATTCAAAACTGTATTATGCTCTAAAGTTAAAGATGATGGAAATTTTAATAAAGATAATAACCATATTCTATAACTTTGAAGTATATATAAACGATAAAATTGAAAAATTACCTGCTAAAGGTATTAAAAATTGACTGGAAGTCATGGTTCTCTACCACACAAAATCCAAACACAACATAAAATAGAATATTTGAATTTGTTGAATTCAACTAACCAATTTCTTACATACAGCACTACAATATCGACAAAAACTCCACAATAAGCTAGAATATCACTTTCAACAATGCGTCAATTAGGTTAAAACAAAATGCATTGTAGTGGACCATAAACTCAATGGGTATGCTTAGGTCAAAATTGTTAATAGATCCAAAGGTTCAGGGTAAGATTAGTAATATAATGTTCATCCCATAAATGACCCAAATGATACAAACACATACTCAAGATATAATTGTGATAAGATTAGACTAGTCCATAACAATTAATTCAACAAAAGAATTAATAAAGTATGATCTTTTTATTGTGTTGTAGGAATGATTAAAAAAAAACAATTATAACCAAGTCAACCTAAAAATAGCAAAATTGAATTAAAAATTTTTTCAAGTTCTAGCTGATATTTTAAAAAATGAATCAAAAATTAAACCAAAAAATAAGAAGTTTAAATTTTAAAAGTATGATATGTATTAAACTGTCATAAAACTGGTATAAAATAAAGATTAAATAAAATTAAAAATTAAAAATAACATTAAAAAAAAGCCTATTATTATCTAAGTACTAAAAAAGTTAGAATTTAATTAGAAGAAGACGGTTAAATAAAAACAATTGATTTATTTTCATTATAAACCAATAGATTTTAATTAAATTGACCAAAATAATTAAATTTTTCAATCAATTAGTTGTGACTAAATTGAGAACAAGGGTGTCTAAGTCCAAATATCCTTATTCATATATAGTCAATCTTAATTTTCATGTCTTATCTTTTTTTATTTGTTATATCTACTATTCTAAATAAAAATGTCACATTTAATACTATTTTTTCAAGTATAGTATTAGGGTTTAAGGGTTTTGAGTAATAGGGTTTTAAGGGTTTTGAATCTTATGGTTTTAGGGTTTTAAGTATTGGGGTTCTTAAAGTATTAGGGTTTGGGTTTTGAGTTTTAGGGTTAGGAAAACAGTCCAATAAATAAGCTCAAGTATTTCAAATATGCAAAAATTCTAAACAAACTCAAACTTGCCTCAACGTAGAGTTTGATCTTCAATGTATTCTAAGTGTGCCGCCTTCCCACTTTGAAAATCCAGCCTCGACCGTAAAGACTGATTCATCAAGAAGGTTCGTATTCAGGGATTTGAAACTGGATGCGCTGCTAGGAAGTCTAACATCAAAGATTTTCCAGAGTCGAATTTAAACTCCAACCATTTTCTATCCTTATTCATTATTGTCCCTAATCAACAGTGTTATGTATTCATTATCATCCCTAATATTTTAGTCTCTAAAGTCGAATCTGTTATAAAACAGTAGCGTACGGTGTTTGTCGATGACCAATGGTGTTCCCAATCTAATACGGAACGATAAACCATTGCCTAATTTAATGGTAAAAAAGGGGAGAGGGTTGTAGTGGAAGTTGTGGGTTTAAATTCGGAGAAGAGCAGCCTTTATTTAAAATAATGTAATTTTTCTAGTAGTAGCTCATCTTTTGGAGCAAGTACTTCTAATATTGCTTAAGATGAGACCCGAATTTATCTATCTATAAGTCTGAGTGGGTAGTTTGTAAGTCTGAGGATTAGTTAGGAGAAAGCCCGAACTTAAGTTATAAAATAAATAAAAAATACAAAGTTTTCTCAATCCTTAAGAGAGAAGACCAAGACCTGCGACATGCATTTTCCTGGAATTCTCTGAGAAGCAGTGTCATTTTGAGCCTGCAGCGAGAGTAACGTTTATACCTATCCAAAACAAACCCGAAACCTGAAACTCCTAATCAATTTAAGTGAAACAAGTCATTTGATCATATCTGGTAATATCATATTAAGGATGCATTTAAAATTTTGACTCATCGGTAAATTCTTATTAAATTGATCGAACCGATTTAATTTTTAAAATTTACATATTTCTATTATTTATTTTATAATTCTAAGCATTCGATTCTTAAATTTAACATAAATTATACTTTTAAGCTAGAGTTGGTGCAGTTATATATAAATATATAATAATTTGTTGTTAATATAATTTGATAAACGATTAAAATAAATTCTCTTTTGAGTTTTTCCTTTTTAGTATCAAGAATGTGTTTTAATAAAGATATTTTCTATAATAACTGTAAACGTTTGTACATTTTATCTCATTTAAAACATTAAAAATTAAAGGATAAATATACTATCATCTTTTCTTACTTCACTTATTTAAAAAATATTTTTATTTAAATTTATTTTTAATTTTTAATATTAAAAATTGAAAATATTTTTTGGATGAGTTACTCACTATTAAAATTAGATTAGAACGGTTCATAAGTTAGATAACATTTTATGTTAATATAATCTCATAAAAATTAATAAAAGGTGATATTTAAATACTTTTAATAATATAAAATATTATATAAATGAATTTAAAATATAAAGGCGTACTTTAATTTAAAGAGATAAGAAATTAATCAATAGCATTGAATTTTTTTCAATTTTTAATTTTGTAATTAACATTTTAAAATTCATATAAATTAAGTTAATGATAAGACTTATTTTTGAATTTTCCTTCTACAGTCTTTCTTGGGATGATTGGATTCTTCTCTGTGTGGTCTATTTGTGGAGACTAAAGAGGGAATACTAATAGTAAAAAATCTTATATAAGTTATAAAATGGTAATTTATAAACTACATATTTTAGATAAAATTTTAATTAAAACGATATTTTATATAGCATAACTTGTTTTTTTAATTATTTTCTTTAAAAGAAGACCCTATATTTCTAGCTAGTTGGACGTAATTCCTGAGGAAGGACTTAGGATTAAACTAAAAAATGAGAATCGATTAGTAATTGAAGTGAAGAAAAATGAAGGACTAATCAATCATCAAGCCTATCGCTCAACCACTACCCGGACCAGAAGCAACGATGATAAATTAATGCAGCATTGAATTCCTAGCTTTTCATAACCTCAAAATTCATGGTTGCTAACAAAGATTGACGCGTGACAGGAGGAGTGGCAGAGGTGGTCCTCTTTATTGCTGCTGGGATCAGATATTCTGTTTCGATTATAGTCTATCATGTTTCGTTAAATCTCATCCACATATTTATATGAACCCTATATAAATATATAGATAAAATTTAATAAAACAAGATTGGAACAGAGGATTTGATGTTTTGATTGCTACGGATTTAAATAATTGGAAGAGAGTTGGATAACATTGTTTTCAATGTTTTAATTTAGGAATAAGAATTAAAGATGTTTTACATACAAAAATGAATTATTTCATAAATTAATTTTTTAGGTAAAAGCATGAGTTATTTTTTTATAGACATAAACTTTTCTTATAGTTTAAGAAACTTCTAAAAAAGTTCTAATTTTTAAAATTTTGTGAAAAATTCTTAGTTAAAGATTTTTTATACACTAATAATAAAATGCTCAAAATTTTTGATTAAAAATAATGAAAAAATACACATAGTATAAATATTATAGATGATAGTTTCGGCCCGACTCAGTCTAAGGCCCAACATGTAACAGCAAAATGATGTTATTTTGCAAAAAATGACATCGTTTCAGCTTTTTAAAAAAATAATTTGGGCTGACTGTTTAGGATCTGGGAGGGCTCAGTCTAACCCGGCCTGTTGCCATCCCTAATAAATATTAAACATAAATTGATCATATATCACTTATGTAATAAGCCAACATAATTTCTAAATCTAATATGAATAAATTAAATCAATAATTTAAGATAATTATAATAAATTATTAGTTAAAGTCATATTTAATTAGTTAAGTTTTAAGTTTTAATTAAAATTAAAATTATTAAATAGAAATCAATTTATTTATTTTAGTTTATGAAAATTGATTAGTTTATTAAAAATAATTGATTAATTGATAAATATATCTTACTTATAATAATTCTTTTACCAAATTGCCTCTAACTAAATCAAATTAATCACTCAATTTTAAATTTAAAATAAAATTCGGTTAATTTAATAGGTTAAATGCAATTTATCAACCTTAATCAAAGTATATAATACATAAGATTTGAAAAGTTGAAGGATCGTGCGTGACATCTTTTTGTTTTTGAGTACAAAATTATAAGAAATAAGAAAATAATTAAGCTGAAATTATTAAGCCACTGCTACATTGGAAGCTCACATCGGGAATCAGGATCCAAACTATAACCCCTCCAAAGGATTCAAATGGTTCGCCTCCACAGCAACACTCTCCAGCTTCTACACTCATTGTCCAATTTTTTCACTTGGGACGTACGGTTCGATTATGTTCCCTGAGCACTCCATAATCAAGGGTCTCGGTAAAAGATGAGAGTTGAAACCAACGCAAGTTCACACCATAGTTGATGATACAATATACCCCAAAAACGAACAGAATGTATAGTTCTAGCTTGCGGGATTTTATCCAAAATGGAGTCGGGAATGGGATCAACAGAATTTAAAAGCTGGGATTTTTCTTTTCTTTCCCTTGTCTGGTCTGCAACTTTTTTCTTTTCTTGGAAACTGCAAAAAGCCCAAAGCTTTAGGATTAGTAAATCATATTCCAAACCAAACCCACTAAAAGTAGGTAAAAGTCCCTTTGCAGGTTGATTTTTTTTTTTTTTTTGGGTACAAAGGAGAAAAGACTAAGACAAACTATCACGTAATTATGCGATATAAAATTCCCTGTATATCCTTTTGGATAAAATTAAGGCACGCCATAGGAGGATCCTGAAGCACATAGATTTCGAAAGCTGATAGTAAGGCTAGATTGGTAAAGTTATCGACACTCTTATTCCCTTCCCGATTAACATGCTGGAATTATATTTCCCAAGCTCTACATTGCAGTTCGCGGATCCCCAAAACCAAGTGTGATCGTCAAACAACAGCTATTTGGATGAAGAGAGAATATTGAAAACTTCCAATGAATCCGCGTCTATTTCCACTGGACGATATCCTAAATCCCACGCTAAATTTAGTCCGACAAAAACTCCCCAAAGTTTAGCGGTTAGTGGCGAGCACACTCCTATATTCTACATGAAGCCTCCACACCAATGTCCTGTGCTGTCCCTGATTAAATCTCCAGCCGTCGCAATGCGAGATTCTGTTTTGACTGCACCGTCTGTGTTTAATTTGATCCCATCCTACCATCGGTTTAGTCCATCTATCTAGTGTTCCCATTGTTGATCCCGATGTTGGAAGAACTCGGCCTGCCACCACCCTTGCCTTTTCGATCTAGTCAATATAATCCATAGCTATCCTAACCCCAACTTCCAGCTAAATAAAGTCATCCTCAAAGATGCTTCTATTTTGCCACTGCCATATAAACCAACAAGAGACTCCAAATATAGTGGCCCATGCGAATATCAGCCTTTGGTTCTGGCTACCAAGATTGGATAGTAACCACAATTCTGTATCTTGTTGAAAGAAATTAGGATTGATCACCTTTGGAGGAAACTGACTCCAAAAAGATTTGACCCTGGGATAATTCCGTAATGCGTGGATGAGTGTCTCTGCCTGACTACAGAACTGACAATTAGAGTCTATCGATATATGTCGGACAACTCTCTATCAGTTAGTTAGCAGTTTCCTTGCAAATCCGCTGAAGCCCTGACCATTTCCAAATTAACTCCCAAATCTTGTCGTTGTCTTCCGCAGTGTTGTCCTTTATGAGGTCATAAGCAGACGCCACCATGAATCGACCATTCTTAACTAGTCCCCAAGCTACTTGATCCTCTCTTATCCTATCTTTGGGGGGCATAATTGCCGTAATAGACATACATACTGATGAGGGGGGATATTGTTAGAACAAAGTCTATCGCCAGTTACCATGCTCGTCGATCAAATCCTTTACTTTCTTGTGCAGCAAATTGTCCGGAGGTTGATAGGTCATTACAAGTAATAGCGGACCCCAATCTTCCACCTACGCATCCAACCAAAAGTGTGTGTAGCCTCCATTTCCTAATTGCCATTTGATTCCTTGTTGTACAAATCGCCATGTGGCTATAATTCCCCTCCATATTATCAAAGCCCCTTTCTTCTCCAGCGTTTGAGGAAGGTGCTGCTCATCGAAGCGATATTTGTTTCGAAGGAGCTAAACCCATAATGCATTAGGCTTGGTAAGTACTTCCCATTCCATTTTAGTAAGTAATGCATCATTGGAAGAGCAGACTCTTTTGATCTTGAGACCGCCTGTACATTTAGGCCGACAAGTATCCTCCCAATGAACTAAGTTCAATTTCGGTTGGCCTTCCTTGGATCCCCAGATGAAATCCCTCATTATTTTCTCCAAATTATCGCAAAGTTGCCTTGGTAGTCTTATTGTTTGGATTATATAGATCAGAAGTGAAGCAAGTACTAACTGAGTTAACGTAACCTGCCTTGCTAGAGATAGAACGCGAGCACTCCGACCTACGAGCTTTTGCTGTGCATTGTTCAAGATGTACTGGTAAGTTCTCCTCTGAGTATGCTTATGAATCAACGGTACGCCTAGATATTTTCCAAGGTTAGTAATGCATTTAAAATTGAAAGCTTGACTGATAAGACGAGTTATATCTCGAGAAACGTTTTTAGAGAAAAAATTATAGTTTTAACGTTGCTCACTTTCTGACCTAACAGCATGCAGAAAGATTCTAATACCCTTGAGACCACCTAAACCTGGCCTTCCGTAGCTTCAGTGAATAGGAGTAGATCGTCTGCAAAGAAAAGATGGGAGATGGAAGGTCCATTTTTGCTCATCCGAATAAGTTTCCAATTCCCTTTACTGACCTCATATGATATGAGATGGCCTAACCGTTCCATACAAAGTACGAAAAGATAAGGTGATAATGGGTCACCCTGTCGGATTCCCTTAGCTGGAGTGACAGGATCAAAAAGGTTGTCATTCCAAGAAATTTGCATTGTTACCATTGTCAACACTGCATAATGAAGCTAGTGAGAGTTGACGGGAAACCAATATACCGTAGCGTTTTATTGATAAAATCCCAACTGAGTCGATCATATGCTTTTTCTAAATTGACTTTAATGGCAAAAAAACCAGTTTTCCCATTCATTTTTCGCATCAAATGTATAGCCTCCTGAGCAACGATAATATTATTTATGATATGTCGTCCAGTAACAAAACTACATTGATTCTGAGCCAACAGATAATCTAGGTGAGACTTCAATCTATTCACAATCTCTTTAGAAATAACCTTATAAATAACCGAGCAAAGGTTAATGGGTCAAAATTGAGTGATAGAATTC
The DNA here is from genome assembly GCA_027575705.1 of Erythroxylum echinodendron. Classification (NCBI taxonomy): domain Eukaryota; kingdom Viridiplantae; phylum Streptophyta; class Magnoliopsida; order Malpighiales; family Erythroxylaceae; genus Erythroxylum; species Erythroxylum echinodendron. The sequence continues at coordinate 36,134,919 of JANZXR010000006.1, forward strand.
GGAGAAGGAACTTTGGGAATCAAGACCAGAACTGTTTGATTAAACTTTGATTCCCATCTCTCGTCCCTGAATATTTTTTTGAATAAATGTCACTACAGCTGAACCTGCTTTTTCCCATTGTTTTTGGAGAAATAACGCATTGAACCCATCTACCCTAGGGGCTTTGTTTGGACTGAAAGGGCATGTCCTAGGATTACCCATGATCCATTAGTCAAAGCATTGACAAAGTCGTCCTCTTCCATGAAGTTCACTAAGAAGAAGTCGTAATCCAGATCTACCACCTTCATAGGGAACACCAGTTTCCACATCATCTTCAGGGAGAGCTTAACATCTTAAACCCAATATGTCGGCCTAATAGTTTCACGATTACCACTTTTTCCCACTGCTTGTCTAGCCTAGCTCTGAAGGTATGGGATAGTTCAATTCCCCCTCTGATCTCCCCCTACAATGGTGTAATATCACCTTCCTCAATCTCAACAGGTTTCGCATCTAGCCATTCTATATCCGCTTCCTCTTCGTCTACTACTTGTTCTCCTATAATTGCTGCTCGATAAGAGAGTGGAGCTCCTAGTGGTGGATCTTCCTCACAACTGAGTATCCGGACCTTTTTAGCCAGGTGACCTTCTGGAGTGATATAGTCCAAGTCACCCTTTTCAGATTCGGGACGTTTCTGCAGCCATTTAAAGATGGCCAACCTCACCCTCCCTAATGGGGTTTAGCAAAGTTCAATTGTTTATAGGATATTCATGATATCGACTAAAAACAAAGTTTCGGAGTGTTTTCTCTCTCTAGAACTTTCAGAGCTTGCGCATGTTGAATTCTCATTAACCTAAAACTAAAAAAAAAAGATTACCCAAAAAAATAAAACTCAAAAAAGTACAAAAAGTATCAACTTGTCGATATTGATTACCTTCACCTCCCATCAAGTAAACTAATTCCTTAGGCTTCTGTTCATATGTCTTTCCTTTTCTTTTCTGGTTCAATGGGAAAATACTGTTTCTCATTTATAGGGAAAATTTGTCAACTCTGATTGCCCTTATAAACACTATTCATGGTCAAAAGCATAATTTTAATTTAAAATTTTCATCGTAAATTGAAACCTTAATGGAATCAAAATCCTTGTTCATAATTAATGTTTCTTTCTAAGACAGTACTAAATATCGACTGACATGAGCAAGTGGGTTGATCTTCTTAGAGATATTATTGATTGTGGCCACAAAGCTTCAACGACTTCATGGTGCTCGGATGTGTTTGCAAGTCATGGAATTCTGCAATCTACTTACTCCAACAGTCGCCGTTGCCTACCAAATTTCCTTGGCTTACATTTGATGACGAAAAAGCTGTAGAATTACGAGGATTCCTCAATCCTTGGAACCTTAAAAACTTACCGGTTTCTTTTTTCTGAGGATACTGAACGCATATGCTTGGGAACATCTCATGGTTGGTTTATAACTATAGGGTCTAATCAGCAACTTACATCCCTGATTCAAACGTCAAGTAATTGGTCTTCCACATCTGATCCCTGGTCGCGATAGTATGATTCGAAAAGTTGCACTTTCAACGAATCCCTGGAATATGAGAACTAATAAACCTAATCCTGACAGTCTAGTCATGATTATCTCTTGCGTTCTACTAAACTAGCTGTTGCTAGAATTGGAGACGGCGACGACAAAGGTCTTGCCAGAATCGTTATCACTCTCACTACTTCACTAAACAGCAACTTCAGGATCAGGTGGTCAAAGCTCTTCTTCAATGCTGCTGCACTTTTGCTTCTGCTCCGAGGAAGTGAAATGTTTCAAAAACCAACATTTTGTTTTTCATTTTTCTAGTTATAACACCTGTATTTGAAATGAATAAAATCACTCAAAAACAATGGAAGATATTCTTCAGTGTTTTGTGAAGATGGTTTCGGATAGCTATAGTGAATTTTATGAACCGTAGAAAAAATGCAACTGTAGAAAAATGAGGTTTTTTTCAGAGCCAACGTCTGTTCTTTTAACTCTCAATTCTCTACCACAGCACACACTAGAATCAACTCAAGATAGAGCAAAGTAACAATTTTTCCACACATCAAGGATGAAGAACAATATTTTCATATATCAGTGTCTGATACAAAAATGAAGAAGCTGACCCTTTCATATTGGCTCTTTCACGTGTTTTTCATGCCACCTTTTATCAAATGGATGATAATAAAATAAAACTAATTTGAGGAGCAAGATTTTGACATGTTTTTTGCTCTCATTGGCTCAACACAAAACAATAACGATTACGTTGTCTGAATTTGTAACAAACTGACAATGCATCATAACTGTATTACAACTGCAAAAAAAGAAAAAAATTGATATAGCTGGGACCACACGTTGCATGAAGTGTGAATTGAGCTGGCTTGATCACTTTTAATGGCACATGACATTTCTGGGTTTTTTTTTCAACTGATCTGAAAATTCAAACTCTGTTTTTGCTTCTCATGTTCTGGTTCTTCATCTTTCAACTTTTCATTTCAACTTGTTTCAACTTTTTCTTCAGTCCTGTTACCTTGATCTTCATTCATTCGAATTCTATTCCTTTGATCCATATACTTTTGCATTATTCCCAACCATCATCTCTAGCTTCCTTTGGAGCTTGGGAACCTTCTTCTTCAGTCTTCCTTTCTTCTTCACCTTGACTAATGAAGCTAAATCTTCTACAAGTTTCAGTATAGCAGGCTCCATGAAACAACACAATTCAAAAGCTCCTCCTTTGTTTTGTGGAGCTTACATACCTATCAATTTTCTCAGGGCTTCGAATCTCCATCTTGGCAATGCCTTTGTAAATAAATCAGTAAGTTGAAAGTTTTATCTGCAAAAAGCCATCTTGATCTCCTTTTCTTCGATCAATTCCTTAACATAATGATACTTCACCTTCATATGCTTAGTTCTCATATGATCAGATGGATTCTCAGCCATAGAAATTGCAGCACTAGAGTTACAATAAATTGTCACACATATTTCTTTCAATTCACCTACATTCATCATAATTTTCTTCAACCATTGAGCTTGGTTGGCAGCCATGTTTACTGCCACATATTTAGCCTCAGCTGTTGATTGTGCTATACTCCTCTGCTTCTTTGAACTCCAAGAAAAAATTCTATATCCTAGGCTACAGCAATAACCACTTTTGCTCTTACTTTCATTGCTTCCCGCATAGCTAGCATCACTAAACACATATAACTCCACCTTTGCTCCTCTCCCAAACCAAATTCCACAATCAATTGTATGTTTAACATATCTAATTATCCTTCTAGCATAAACAACATGTTGCCTTGAAGGATTTTGATTAAAGCTAGCCATAACGAATACTTAAATACATTAAAGATCCAATCATGCTTCTATAGTAAGTCACATCAAATTGTTCACCTGGTTTCGTAGCCTCTAGCTTCAGTTGATGCTCCATGGGAGTTGTCATGCCACTGCTATCTTTCAAATTAAACTTCTCAATCAGCTTCTCTACATATTTTTTCTGATGTATGAAGATTCCATTTTCCCTTTGATCAATTTCCAATCCCAAGAAATAACTCATTTCTCCTAGGTCTGTCATCCTAAATTCAGGCTTCATTAATTCCTTGAACTCTTCTACTAACTTGTCCTTAGTGCCAATTATTAGCAAATCATCAACATATAGTGAGCAGATTAATTTCTCTCCATCATCACCTTTCACATACAATGTGGCTTCACTTTTGCTTCTCATGAACCCATTCTGCAACAAGTAGCTATTGATTCTTGAATACCAGGCTCTTGGAGCTTGTTTCAATTAATATAGAGCCTTCACCAACCTGTACACCTTCTGCTCTTGTCGCTTTTTCACATATCCTTCAGGTTACTTCAGATATGCTTCCTTATCCAACATTCGATTAAGGAATGCACTCTTCACATCCATTTGATGCACTTTCCATCTATTATTTTCTCCCAAGCCAGCAGCAACCTCATAGTGTCCAATCTAGCTACTGGTACATATGTCTCGGTGTAGTCCACTCCATATTCTTGCTTATACCCTCTTACTACCAATCTTGCCTTGTATTTGTTGACAGACTCGTTAGGATTAATTAGCAACTAGGTTCTATTCTCCTCTATAGCTCTTATTTCCTCATCCATTGGACCTTGCCACACTCCTTGTTTGATTGCTTGATTGTATGTTTTAGATTCAGTAATTGCAGACATGGCATATTCTGTAACCATATGTGCATCATCTGCCTCCTCTTCATTTGCATCATTATACCTGAAATCAAACAAAGGATTAGTTTCATTATAAATTGATGTCAGATTCCTCTCTTTGTGAGCACTGTCAATGCTGGAAGTCTCCTCCTGATTTTTTGAACTCAATTCATCATTTTCTGAGTTAGGCGACAACTCCTCCTGATTCCCTTCTTCTCCCGAATTGTTTGAATTATGTTGTTTTGGCTGAGATGTCTCCCCTTGATTTCCTTCATCTTCAGAATTATTGGAATCTCTAGCTGCTATCACTTCATCATGTGGTCCTTCTCTCATAACCTTATCAACAACTGGTTCCTTCAATGGTATTTCAATGTCAGCTCCTCCTGAATTCTTCACTATAGGCTCTCCCCACTTCCATCCTTCATTTTCATCAAATTTCATATCTCTAGACACAAACATCTTCTTGGTTTCAGGACTGTAAATTCTATATCTTTTAGATTCTGCACTATATCCCATCATCACCCCCTTTATTGCTTTCTCATCTAATTTTGTCCTTTTTGCTTCAGGAATATGCATATAAGCCATACATCCAAACACTTTTAAATGATTCACCTTCAATTTAGCTGCAAATCAGAATTCAAATGGAGTCTTCTCTTTCAATGATCTAGTCTTTAATCTGTTTTGCAGATATACTGCTGTAAAGCTTGCTTCAGGCCAGAATTTCTTTAGTACTCTGATCCCAAACATCATTGATTTTTCCATCTCTACTATGGTTCTATTCTTTCTTTTTGAAACTCCATTTTGTTTTGGTGAGTATGCTACCGAAAATTGATGGAATATGCCTTCTTTTCAAAGTAATTTTTCATCTCATTCGAAACATACTCTCCTCCTCTATCACTTCTCAAACATCTCACCTTTCTTCCACATTGACTTTCAACTTCAGCTCTCCACACTTTAAAGAAACCAAATACTTGATCTTTGCTCTTCATAAAGTAAATCCATGAATACCTTGACAGATCCTCAATGAACTACACATAATACCTGCTTCCTCTAGCTGATGGTGTGTTCATAGGTCCACAAACATCAGTGTGCACCAATTGCAATTTCTCTGTGGCCCTCCAATCACTTATTGGAAAAGGTAAGACATGACTCTTACCTTTTGTGCATGGTTCACACACACTCTTCATCTTATTGCTCAGCGAAGGTAATCCCACAACCAGCTTCTTTTTCTACATTTCAATGGTATAATCAAGGCTTGCATGTCCATAACTCTTGTGCCAAAATTGAGTTAATTCAGTCACTGGTATTGCAGCAAATACTCCATCCACTTCTATCATTTTAATCTTAAAAACTCTGTTGGACATCGAAATTTTGTGCACCAGCTCACCTTGTTCATTAAAAATCCTACACATTTCATCTTCAAAGTAAACTTTGTATTTCTTTTCTAATAGTTGACCAACACTAATCAAATTCTGATCAAGTTCAAGGATGTAATACAATTCCTCAAGAATTGTGTTTCCAGCCCTTGTAACTAATTCTACAACCCCCTTCCAAGATAAAGGTATGATTTCTCCATTTCCAATCTTTACCACTGTATTTATACTAGTGTCCTTTTTCACAAATGCTTCCCTTCCTTTTGTCATGTGGTTGGAACACCCACTGTCTACTAGCCACTCACTTCCTTTCTCATCCTTTACAACAGCTGTATTCATTTCAATAGCAGAATCAATTTCCATGTTTCTGTGACAAGCCTCTACCACAAATACACTCTCCTCAGTGACTGGTTTTTTTGGTGGTTTACTGGTTTGTGATGATTCAAGTTGATTGTTTGAGATGTTCTGTAGGTTACCTGGGAAGTTGGGATAGTTTTCAGATTGTGGTTGAGATGAGGGGTTGTTGACAGAATATGTAGTTTGGAGTTGTTAGCTTGATGATTGTGTGTGTATAGGGTGGTAAGGTATCTAGTGTGTGAAGGTTGATTGAGGTGCATATAACTGAGTTGTTTGATGTTAAGGTGAATAGGTTTGAGATAAAAATGACTGAAAAGTGTAATGTTGGGAAAATGGTGCGTTTTCAGAATTTACAACATAATGTGCTTGATAAATTTGTGATCCATGAACATTTTGGTAGGGCTGGGTTTGAATTGGCATTTGGTTTGACGTAGTGTTTTGTTTTTATAAGGGATAGATAGGTGGTGACTTGCCAAAAATGGGGCTTTGAAGATTTTGTTGCTCTTTCATCCATTTCTCATAACACACTCTCTTTGAATGTCCCCTTTTTTTGCAATGTATGCAGTCCATATTCTCATTCCAAAAGCATTCTTCAGCAACATGGTTGTTTTTCCCACAAAACTTGCAATTTGGAAACATCCCCCATCTTGAAGCTCTAAGTCCACTTTGCATCCGGTTGGAGTTGTTTCCAGCATATTGGTTGGTAACTTGGAAATTTTGAGGATGGTTTAAATAAGATAATTGCTGAGGAAATGGTGTTTGAACATACATCTGAGGCATCTGATATTGCATTTGGTTTTGGTAGGACTGGTTTTGAGGAAATGAGGTTATCTGGTAAAGATTTTGGGTACTTTGTAGTTGGTTCTGTGAATGTAGAGGTATCTAAGGTTGCACAACATTTGATTCAAGGTGGTTTTGAGTCAGATTTTGAGTTTGGGTGAGAATTGGGGGGTTTTCTGGCACTTTAAAATGTTCAGCCTTCAAAGTATACTCCTCTCCTTCCCTTCGAATCCCATGTTTCTCTTTATGCATCTCCAGCACATTAAAAACTTGCTCCAATGTCACAGAATATGGATCATTACTAAATTTCCATTATACAGGTGCTATGCTTGCTTCAAATCTCAAAGGCAATCAGCTCAAAAACTTGTCAACCAATCTATCAATATTGGTGTTTTCTCCAAACTCCTTTAGCTGTTGGACTAAATTCATGAATATGGTTTTTGCAGCTCCCACATTCTCTTCATCCTTCATCGAGAAGTTCTAAAAGTTTCTCATTACAGCCTGTTTTTTCAACCTCAATGATTGAACCAAGCCCACATACTCCATCTTTAATGTTTCCCACAATTCTTTAGCACTTTTGCAACTAGCATGTCTTAGCAAAATTGTGTCACTAACCACTTACCTCAGAAAAACAAGGGATTTGAAGTCCTTGTATCTGTCCTGCCTGATTCTTGTTAATTGTTGGTCTGTTGATTCTGTTGTTCCCTCAACATTAGTCACTCCTTCATTTACCACATCCCAGCATTCACACATTCTAAGACAGTCCTCAACTCTAAGAGCCTAAGCTCTGTAATTTTCACCAGTTAAAACTGATATATTAACCTGTACACTTTACAGATTCATCATAGGGAAACTCGTACCTGCTATGGTTTTGGTTCAGTCCAGGTTGTGTGAACCGTGTAGCTCTAATACCACTCTTTCCAGAATCGTTATCACTCTCACTACTTCACTAAACTGTAACTTCAGGATCAGGTGGTCGAAGCTCTTCTTCAATGCTGCTACATTTTTGCTTCTGCTCTAAGGAAGAGAAATGTTTCAAAAACCAGCATTTTGTTTTTCATTTTTCTAGTTGTAACACCTGTATTTGTAATGAATATAATCACTCAAAAACAATGGAAGATATTCTCGAGTGTTTTGTAAGATGGTTTCGGAGAGCTACAGTGAATTTTATGAACTATAGAAAAAATGCAACTGTAGAAAAAATGAGGTCTTTTTCAAAGCCAACGTCTGTTCTTTTAACTTTCAATTATCATCCACAACACAGACTAGAATCAACTCAAGATAGAGCAAAGTAGCAATTTTTTCACACATCAAGGATGAAAAACAATATTTTCATAAATCAGCATCTGATACAAAAATGAAGAAGCTGAGCCTTTCATATTGGCTCTTTCACGTTTTTTTCATGCCACCTTTTATCGAATAGCTGATAATAAAATAAAACTGATTTAAGGAGTAAGATTTTGACATGTTTCTTACTCTCATTGGCTCAATCGAAAACAATAACGATTATGTTGTCTGAATTTGTAACAAAATTGACAATGCATAAGCTAACTGTATTACAATTGCAGAAAAAGAAAAAAAACTGATATAGCTGGGACCAAACGTGCATGAAGTGTGAATTGAGCTAGCTTGATCACTTTTAATGGAACATGACATTTCTGGTTTTTTATCAACTAATTTGAAATTTCAAACTCTGCATTTGCTTCTCATGTTCTGGTTGTTATCTTTCAACTTTTCATTTCAACTTGTTTCAACTTTTTCTTCAGTCCTGTTGCCTTAATCTTCATTCATTTGAATTCTATTCCTTTGATCCATATACTTTTGCATTATTCCCAAAACCATCATCTCTAGCTTCCTTTGGAGAGCTTGGGAACCTTCTTCTTCAGTCTTCCTTTCTTCTTCACCTTGACTGATGTAGCTAAATCTTCTGCAAGCTTCAGTATAGCAGGCTCCATAAAACAACACAATTCAACAAAAGGTTGGATCGATGTCCTAAAACCACCCTCATAAATGTTCTTACAATGACATCATTTACTACAAGGGTAAGTTTTACGTTGTAGAGCGATGTGGTTACCTGTTTGATTGCGATATTGATGACGTCCAAAACTCGAAGTGTATCAACATTGCCGAACCTCCAGAGGGTTGGAGACCTTGTTGATCCATCATTATCAGGAAAACTTCTAACGGTTTCACAGTTCAATATTGGAGATCATCTAAGAATTGGGATTACAGTAGATGAATTAGTCAAATCAAGGGGAAGTAGAAGAACATATGAGTACGAATATGTACCAGTTCAAAACTTGGGTTATGAAATGTTGCTTGTGGGATTTAATTCAATAGTTTCTTCACCATCACCATCAGAACGCCATTGGAAACCAAACTGTATATATTTTACAGATAATATGAGTTTACCTACTTTAATGGCTACGGTCCATAATGGTACGTTTAGGACTGTTTGGTTACGGGGGTTGGTAATAGAACTAGATAGAACGTAACAGACTTTCATCATTTGGTTGAGAGTTTCATAATGTAATGGAACAGAATGAGATGAAATTGGAAGGTTTCATGTTACGTTCCATTCCATTATAAATAGTGAAAATAAGGAACCTCCGATTCGAAGGTTTAAGATTGAACGTATACTAATAAATATATACTACCTAATACACTCTCAATAATTTTTCTTAATATCAATTATTTGTTCTAATCCTAACCCCCTTTTTTCCATACTCATTATTACGATCCACAAAAATTGTATATAATTAATAGTATTTTTTTGTTATTTCTCCTTACCTTAATAATAATATTTTTATATTATTAATAATAAAATTTATATAATAAATAATATTTTTATATTATTTCTCCTTACCCTAATAATAATATATTTATATTATTAATAATAAATTGAATATAATTAATAAAATTTTTATTAATGAAAAATGGAAAATATATAAAAATTATTCTTTAGTTGTTTGTATATATTTCTACATAAATAAAAATAAATAAATTATTTTTAAATAAAAATCATATATAATAGAATAAAATAAAATTTAATAAAATAAAATTTATTAAATAATTAATAATAATATTTTTATATAATTAATAATAAATTGTATATAATTAATAATAAAATAATAGAACTTTTATTAAAACTTTTATTTTTTAAAATAGAAAATGTATTAAAAAATTATTTATGACAGTTGTGACTTGAATCGTGACTTTTTAATTGAACATGATTTCTGTTTTAAAATTGTAGTGTTAAATTTCCTGTAACAACCATTTTAATAACAATAGTATAATAGTCATTTATTAAACATTACATTCCATTACATCTATCTTCCAAACAATATTTCACTACATTATAGTATGAACCATGTTATTCCTTTCAAATAACTTTTCACTATATTACATTCTATTCCATTATAAATTGTTTCGTTTTGTTCCATTCCATTCCATTAAGTAACATCTACTTAAATAGGCCCTTAGGTATGTAAGGAGTAGATGACGATGAAACTTGTTGCATTCTAATGTTTGTTTTGAATATTCAATAAAATGGATTTGGATTTATCAAGTGAATCCGTATAATAAAATACCAATATTGAAAGAAACAAGAAGTTGGGATTTTTTTAATCTTTTTAAATTTTTTGGTCTACAACATTTTGTTAAAAGGAAAAGGTTTTGTAATTATATTTACATCATTTGAAATTGTTTGTTTAAATATTTTTAAAACTTTCACTGATTGTATAAAATATAAATCATTTATTGAAATCAAATAAAATTTACAAAAATTAGTTTAAAAATAATATGATCTCTTTATATATATATTGGCAGCAAGTTCTTAATTAATGTGATTGACGTGTCGAGCTACAATAGATTAATGTTATGTCATGTGATTGTAGGATAAGAAAATACCGGTAATCAAATTTGCAAGATAAGCTTAGGAGGATCATAAAAGAACTTCATGTCCTACCGGAGAGACAAGACAATTGTTCTTGTTGCTTTTGGACTTCCATTCCATTATCGCAGACAGAAGTGTATAGTTTGGTAAGAGGTTTCTATTTGGCAATAATA
>JANZXR010000006.1:36145786-36180593 GCA_027575705.1 Erythroxylum echinodendron
GAGGATAGATCATAGGCCAAGGATTATAAGAAGGAGTTAAGAAGTTATATTAGTTGAAGAATATCGTCTGTGTTACTATTCACAGACTTCTTCTGTGTTATTGTACACAGATTTGTCCGTGTTACCGTTCACAGACTTCGTCTGTGTTACCGTTCACAACTTCTTCTATGTTACTATTCACAGTTTATTTTTTGCCCTATTTTCGACCTTACAGAAGATATAATTGGTCTTTGAAGTCTTCATAAAAGTTATAGCTCTTGAAGTCCTCTTTTAAACTATCTAAAGAAACCCTAAATTGGATGCCTATATAAAAAGTTATGCTAATAGCCCCGAAGCAGGTATATGTGTAAAACTGGGGACTCACCAACGCTCTTCCTTGAGATATTCAGGTTGAAATAGAGCAGTGGACTAGTCGACTATTTAGCTGCAAGTCGAATACTAATAATCAGGCCTGTATGCAAGTATAGATGGTGAACATATGTTATCTGAATGCGATCTTCAGGCTTCGAAAACGGGGTCCGACATCTTATGGTATCAGAGTAAGAAGATGAACCAATAATGATTAAGGTGTTTTCTATTGGAAATATCTCAAGTATTATGATTGTAAGTAAGCATGAAAGTCAGACTCCGAAAACGGGGTCTGACAATGAGGGATAATGGGATGATTGATTTGGAGGATAGTGGTAGTGAATCTGATCTTATCGTTGATAATGATTTTAAGGATGATAGTTGCTTTGAGAAAGCTATTACAAGGGAAACACTAGTAGTTAGGAGGGTGCTGAGTACTAGGGCCACAAATGAGGTTGTAGATCAGAGAGAGAAAATTTTCCATACAAGGTGTTTAGTTAGTGGAAAAGTATTCAATTTGATCATTAATAGGGGTAGTTGCACTAATGCAGTTAGTTGGACTATGGTACAGAAATTGGGTTTGACATACAGGAAACATCTAGAGCCATACAATTTACAATGGTTCAATGATAGTGCTAGTGTGAAGGTGACTAGGCAGGTTGTAGTGCCATTTTTAGTAGGAAGATATGAGGATGAGGTGATGTGTGATGTGGTACCAATGGAGGCTAGTCTTGGGAAACCTTGGCAGTTTGACAGGAGGGTAGAGCATGATGGGTACACCAAAAGGTACTCCTTTAAATTCGAGGGTAGAAATTTAATCTTGGCACCATTGTCACCCTATGAGATCTACTTGGACCAGGTCAAAGTAATGAAAAGTGAGAAGGGTTTAGGTAGTAAGGTTCAAAAAAAAAAAGAAGAGGGAAAAGAGGCCTAAAAGGAAAATGAGATTAGCTCAATGGGGAGTGATTGCACGAGTGAGGAAAAGAAAGTGGGATGTGTAGGAGAGAAAAGTGCAGAGAGAGAAAAAAAGAGTGAGAGAAAAATTAAGTAGGTGAGCTTGTTTGCAAAGGAAAAAGATTTGAAGGAGATTTATAAGAAGGCACGACAACACATTGAAGAAAGAAACAAAGTCTATGTCAGTCCAGCCAATAAAAGACAGAAGTTGGTGACCTTCAAACCTTGAGACTAGGTTTGGTTGCACCTTAGGAAGGATCGTTTTCTTACTCATAGGAAATCCAAGCTGGCCACGCGGGGTGATGGTCCTTTCCAAGTCGTGGAGAAAATTAATGACAACGCTTACAAGATTGACCTGTCAGGTGAGTATTCTGTTTCTGCAACTTTTAATATTATTGATCTTTCTCCTTTTGATATGGAATCAGATTCAAGGACGAATCTTCTTGAGGAGGTAGGGACTGATGTGAGCAAGAGCAAGGATCACCATGGAGATGGCATGCGTGACAGGGGCGAGCTTGTCATTCTAGTTGGACCTATATCTAGAGCTAGGACCGAGAGACTCAAGGAGGCTCTCTATGTACATGTGGGCTAATTTGTGGAGAGGATGGAGTGCACCAACCCTATTGGAGGAAAGCTATCTGAATCACATCCCAAATTGATTAATTTATCTCAAATCTTTGGATTAGACTCACTTGGGACTTGAAGACCATTGTAGTGGGCTATGCATTATCACTTAAGCCTAAGAGGAGAATCGCATCTATGATCAGATTTGGGAGCACGTTGGACTGGGCCTCGGCATGTGTTTTTTTTATTATTCTAATTTGGACTTGTTTTAAGTTATTTATATTTTGCGCTTCTATGTATTTTAAGCCCAAGTCTTTTAGCATTAATCCTAGGTATAAATACTTATGTTTTAGGATTTTGGAATAACTTTTGATCATATTATCTTTTGTGAACTGCCAGCCATATTGAGAGAAGAAACCCCTCTTGTTCTTTTCAACTTAGGAATTAAATATAACTTATTAACTGGATCATATTGTGGCGTGATTTTGATCTTAAATAACTTTCTTGGTTTGTTCTTTACCCATTATCTAGGTTGCACAAGACAAGTTCTTCGTGAGGTCTAGTAGGTAAATTTGAAACCCAGCGTATCAGATTTAATTTAGTTAATTTGAATCGATTCTCTTCTTCTTTCCTTGGATCTGAACAATCTTTCAATTCCATGGTGCATGTTACTTATAGCCTCAACGCATGCCACAAACTCAACCTTCATTATGGATGCAACAATTACAAACTGCTTTGCACTCTTCCATGAGATGACTCCTCTAGTTAATAGATAGATAAACATAGCCAAAAGTAGATTTTCTTACATATACACAGTTAGCAAACTTTAAATTTGAGTATCCAATTACCTCAAAATGATCAGAGCTTCTAAAAGTAAGCATTCCTTTTCAACTTTCCAATGATCCATACTAAGATTACTTTGGTATCTCCCTAACATCCCTACTACAAGACTTATGTTTGATCTTGTACATCTCTGAGTACATCTCTGAGCATACATTAGGCTCCTAACTACATATACATATGGAATTGATTCCATGTTCTTTCATTTTAAGTCACTTTTCAAACATTATGATCTAATAAACCTTGCGATCTCTCACGAAATATTTCTATTTATATCACGAATGTTGCCTCATTCATATCTTTCATTTCAAAATGACTAAAGAGAAAAATTTTAGTCTCATTTAATAGACCAAGATCATTAGCTGTAAGCAAGATATCATTAAGATTCAAAACTAGAAAAGTAAACTTACTCTCACTGATCGTTAGATATACACAAATCAAAGGTGTTTACTTTAAATAAAAAATGATAATATCATTGAATTTAAAATACCATTGTCAGGAAGCTTATTTAAGCCTGTATACTAACTTCTTCAATTTACAAACTATGTATTCCTTTTTAGCCTTTGTAGACCCCAATGGTTGGTCCATATAGACTTCTTCCTTTAAATCCTCATTTAGAAAGACAATCTTCACATACATTTGGTGTCACTTCATATCATAATGAGCTACTAAAGTCATAATAATTCTCATCAAATACTTCTTAAAAATTGGTGAAAAAGTCTCCTTATAATCAACGCCATCTTTTTTAGAAAATCTTTTAACAACTGGTTTGGTCTTAAAATGTTCTATGTTACCAAGAGAATCATGTTTGGTTTTAAAGTCCCATTTATAACCGATTCTTTTATAACCTCCTGACAATTTTATAGGATCCCAATCATTATTTTTTTCCATAGATTTAAACTAATCTTTCATGACATTTAATCACTTATCATATTTTTTCACTATTTATGGCTTATGAAAAGGTCACTGGATCATTCTCAATTCTTAATTCATTTTCTAACTCATGTAGATATATAACATAATCATCAGAAATAGTTGGTCTTATTTCTCTTTGAGACATTCTTAATGTTATTTGTTGTGGATAATCTGTTGTAGGTTCATTCACTTCATGTTCAATTTCATTATGAACTATGGGTTAATTAACTTATTGTTCTTCATGGTTATTAAGCGGTTCAATAATTTGTGGAAAAATAACCTGGGTAAGAGTATAAGCCACAGGGACGTCGACTTGCATAGCTATATGAAATTGCTCTCCTATTTCTTAAATATCCATTATACATGGTGTTTCACTCCTACTAGTCTTACTATGTTCAATGAACCTGATATTCCCAGTTTCCACAATTCTTGTAGTATGGTAGGATAATAAAATATATACCCTTTAGACTTATTTGGATAACCAATGTCATATTCATTAATTTTTCTTGCATCCATATTCTTTTTATGTAGATTATACTACCTAATTTGTACCTAACAACTCCCAAACATACAAGTGCCTTAAACTAGGTTTTCTTTTAGTCCATAGTTCAAAGGGAGTCTTTGGAATTGCCTTACCAGGAGCCCTATTCAATAAATAAATGGTAGTTTTCAGTGCATATGTCTACAAAAAAATGGGTAAAGTTGAATTACACATTATCTCCTAACCATATCTAATAATGTTTTATTACCCCTTTTTGTCAGACCATTTTTGTTGTGGTATGTTAGACATTGTATATTGCACACAAATATCACGTCTTTTAAGGAATTTAACAAAATAACCAAGATTTTGACCAATTCATCATACTTACCATAATATTTACCATCTCTATTAGACTTGACTATTTTCACCTTTTTGTCAAACTCATTAATATAAACCTTTAAGGTGTTTACAAACTGAGATTTATCATTTAGCAAATAGGTATATCCATAATGTGAATAATTATCTATAAAGGTGATAAAATATTTTCTTTACTGAAAGTAGGCTCATCAAATGGTCGATACACATCACTATTGATTATTTCAACAAGTTTAGTGCTTCTTATGGCCTTTTTCTTCATTGTATGTTTTGTTTATTTGCCTTTAATACAATCCACACAAATGTTAAGTTCAGTAAAATCCAACTCAAGAAGTATTTCGTTCTTTACTAATCTTTGAAGTTGTTTTATTGGAAATGTGTCCTAAACGCTTATGCCACAAATAAGCAGATATGTTATTAATCAAATTACATTTGATACTAGTATTGGGATTCAAAGTCAATAAAGTTCTAGCATAAACAACATTAAGGTTTAAATTATATAAACCATCACACAATAAACTACTAACAATTAAGTGGTTATGTTTGTACAAAATGAAACTACCACTATCAAATTTAAATGATTATCCAAATCTATCAAGTTTGGAGAAAGAAACTAAATTCCTAAATATGTTAGGTACATAAAAAGTTTTCACATAAGTCCAAATGATTATAGTGTCTAAGGTTAAGCGATAAGTCCTAACAGCTTCCCCTGGAACTCTCATTTTGTTGCCCATATAGATAAATCTTTCGTTTGATCTCATAGTTTTGGTCATAAGGAATCCCTAAAAGGTATTAGAAATATGAGTAATATAATGAGAACCAATCCTCTACATATTAAAATGAACTTCAGCAAGGTTCGTCTCAAACATATTTAAGCTCTAGACTTACCTTTCTTCTCTAACCTTCTTACAGAAATGGCATATACGTTCATTATGTTCCTTCTTGTGCATCTAAAAAGATTCCCTATTAACTTTCAAGATTCCCTTCGCTTTCTTATCACCTTTATTACCAGCTCCATGATTCTAGTATGTTGACATAATTAATGGAGTGACTTCCTTGATTATTAAGTCTATTTGAACCAACATACTTTGCAACTCATGCATATTCCATTTGTCCTTCATGGTATTATAATTCATTTGGAATAGAACATACTCAAACAGTAATTAGTTTAAGATGAACTACACAAGGAAGCTTTCATTTACTTCCATTCCTAAGGACTTAAGTCTTACTGCAATATTTTTCATCTCAATAAGGTGTTTATGCATAGCACATGATCCATCAAACTTAACGGTGGTCACTATAGCCATAAGAATCCTAGTAAGTGACTTATTAGCAATTTGAGAGTGTTATTCCATAAACTTAAGTAATTCTTTCATAATTTTAGCATTGGGAAGAGAAGACTTAATGAAGTTGCTCGCATGTCTTCCTTAAATTCATATCATGAAACTTAGGAATAACTGATAGATAGCAAGAAACATGTCTTTCGACTAGCGAGATATTTCCTATCTAAGAAATCTTGTTCTAGCATAGCCCATTTGTTCTGAATCACTAAAATCTTCTATTAACTATATAGTCTCCCATATTTCATTATTGGGTTTTCATATGGTTTTATAAGCGGGTGAGAATATTGCCAATAATTGTCATCTTCATATAAATCAGACTAAATCTTGTTCATATTTTCCAATTGGTAAAATGAATTTTCTACTCATCAGTGCTCAAAACTTTTAGAGCACCTATTTTCTCAATTTTACGTGCCAAATTTAAGTCTAAAACTCCAAGATAGAACCGGATTTATTCACTCTATTAAAAGAAGTTCAGTTTATTGAACATCGTAACATATGAGAGATTCTGAAGCATAGCAGTAACTGCTGTAAGAAATTAAAACTTAAGATTAATGCTTTGACTCATACAATAACATGCTGCACAGATTTATAAAAAGGACTTCATAAATTGTATACCAATTTTCACTTTCAGGCAATCCATGAACACACCGTATAGCACATAATGATTATCATAAATTGTATACTAATGTTTACTTTTGGGCAATCCATTAATATATCATACAACACATAATGATTTTAATATGTATATAATTCGATAATTACACATACAAAACTATAAATATTTATTATCTTTGGATATCTAAACATAACTAATTGCCTATATGCATTACCTACATTCATTTTCATTAGTTATAAAAATAAATACAACACCTTTAGAAAGTTTAAAAAATATTCTATAACAATGAGTTTCAATTTACCTATAAAATTATAATGCATTAGCATCAAATTATGAGCAATTAAACTTTAATCATAATGTTCGGAATTTAAAAAATAAAAAATTGAAAAAAGGATAAACAACTCTAAAATGGTCAACCGTTTAGAATTGTTTTTCAATTTAGTCTAAGCTTTTAAAATTTTCAATTGAGTGACCAACCTTTTAAGACCCTAACAATTTAGTTCAAAATGTTAATTTTTGTTAATGTGGCTAATAGATGGACAGTCATGTGGCATTTTGTGGGTATGCAACTTCATCAAAAATAAATTTTTGACATGATTTATATAAGTTTTAAAAGGATAATCATTACATTTAAAACTTTTAAAAGTTTAACATTAAAATGAAAAATCTTAAAAGGTTAGACACTTTTGAACATGTTATCCTTTTAAAAGAAAATTAGTTGGCTGCCTACCAGCATTAGAAACCATACCTAGTGATTACTTTTTTTTCTTTAAATTCCATACATAGGATTGATTCAACCTATAAAATCATCGATTCATAATATTTTGTGTATAATTCAAAAACATATTCAAAATTTTAGGATTTTCTAAAATTTTAAATTAGAGTTCATAAAGTTCTGCAAATCTTAAGAAATATACATTAAATGAGAACCATGAATTTCTTATATCAACGTTCTGATATCATATGTAAACATAAATTTCATAAACATATCAGGATCTAGAATTTTTATAACTTACAAGTATTCAATCATAATCATAATTATAATTTTATTCTAATACAAAGAAAAAGTTTCTAAATATTGACGTTTTTCTGTAACTCAATGATGCAAAAATGATTTTCAATATGCTCCTTATTTAATATGTCTCTTTCCTTGAACTTTCTATCTCACACTCTTTTAATAGTGTTTTATAAGAAGACAAAAAACTTATTATTAGGCAGAAACAGATGTTTAATCCTCTTAATAATATGATACTAACAATCAGTTTTAAAAATCCCTATAATAACGAGCCAAAAGCTCAAAGACCCATTTATTAAATTATTAAATCCCTTAACTACCTTTTAACATATGAGCCACTTACAGGATTAATTTCTAACACAACTTTGATGCTTTTGCCTTCGAGCAAAGTAGTGATTCCTATACATGATTTATTAGTTATAATTTAATATCATGACCTGCTTGTATTGCAAATCCAACTTTTACCCTTTTCTCCACTAGTTTTTACGTCTATTCTAAATAAGGGTTGTCACTGAATCTAGATATGTGGCCTCATATGCGTTTGAAAATGTAAATATTGAAAACTTTACTATGAACTTGTACTTCTATTAGTAAATCCTCTAATGAAAGCATGATAATAAAAGAGAATATAATGTAAAACAAAATGAAAAATGAGAATATTTAGTAACTGCAACAATCATTTAAGAAGATTAATCTTTAACTTAAATTTTAATGTGTCATTTAAGATATATGCCTACCCAATACAATTCCTCTAATATTTATGATAGTTATCCTTCACTACTATTTATTATTAATAATAATAATAATAATAATAATAATAATAATAATAATAATAATAATAATAATAATAATAATAATAATAATAATAAACATAAAGATAAATAATATATAATAAAATAAGGATTAAAAGGTAAATAATAAAAATAAATAAACAGATAAAAAGAAGGAAAATAAACAAATAAAATAAATAAGCAACTAAAAGAGAAAAAAATTAACTAAAATTACTAAGGGTTAAGTACTATAGGTAAAAATGTTTAGTCTAAATATACAACATAATAATAAAAGGAAAGGTTTAAAAGACCTCTACGAAAAAAAAGGGCCTCTCTATGAAATATTCTTTATCTGCATCATATTTCTCCAAAGTTTCTTATTGAGGGTTAAGCCCTTGGTAAGCTCAAAGTCATATCACTCCTAATCACCTCTTTAGTTCGTCTTAGGTTTTCTTCCTTTTCTCTTACAATCTTCAAGTAAATCTTCTCACATCTTCTCACTAAGGCATCAATATTTCTCCTCTTAACATGTTCGAATCACCTAAACCTTGTCTCCCTGAATTTATCATCAATGTTAGCAATTATTAATTTATCTCTGTTAAATTTTATATAATTAGGCTTAAATAAACTAAGCACATACAAGCTCAAATGAGGTTCCATCCTAAAACCAATTGGTGATAAAAGGAGTAACTCACTAAGCTTATATGCATGCTCAAGGCCTTGTATTCTTTCAATGTGGGACAAACTCCCACTCATATTTCAACACGCCCCCCTCACGTATGGGCTAATTTAGAACCCAATATGTGACACAGTTTACCGTGTCGAAGTGGTGTCGAGTAATTTAAGAACAACCTGCTCTGATACCATGTTAAATTTTATATAATTAGGCCTAAATAAACTGAGCACATACCAGCTCAAATGAGGTTCCATCCTAAAACCAATTGGTGATAAGAAGAGTAACTCACTAAGCTTATATGCATATTCAAGGCCTTGTATTCTTTCAATATGGAACAAATTTTTACTCAACAGTTTCACATAATGTAAGAGAGAATGAGAAAGTAAGCTGACTATCAGATGCTGAACAGTCCGTGGGTGCATATGACTTGGAAGCTTGATCAGATAACCGGTAATCGGTAGGTAAGCTTGTCGAACTAGAACTCCGACTCATTTGAACTTTATATTCTGAACCACTGTGACATGAACTAACAGAATTCCTAGTTTTTGAATGTAGGACACCTCTGTTTATGGTTGAAAGAGCTTGAAACCGCTGCATCGGTAGAGAAAGAGATTGCAAATTCGAGTATGATGCAACTGAAATATCTGCACATTCCAGGAAACAAAAGATTCAATGTGTGCTGAAATAGTTTCTGGGCTGTAAAATTTTTTATAGACAATACATTGGCTGCTTAATCCTCAGGAGCCAACTTACCCGTTTGGGAGTTTGAAGTCAGACCTGAAGTAGTGGCGGTAGAACTTACAAAACTACTATCATCTCCAAAGTTTCCGTTTTGTCTCTGAATCAGATGGTCGAATGGATTGCAGCTTTCCTTTAGAAACAGCGAAGATCGTGCAAAAACTTGGAGTGCAAACTGAGATTTTAGATGACAGCTTAAGTTTCCTGAAAATATTATATAGTAGTCCATAAGAGGAAGTAGGAACTAAAGGGCAAATCTTAACATTAAGGCCCGCATAAACAGAATTCACATACCTTGAGAAGATGCCAAAGGAGGAGTCTCCTATTACAAGCTTCTTGATATTGTGATCAGAAACCACCTGTGCTATTGCTTCTGCCACATTATCTGATTCAATGATCATAATATCTGCTTGGACCTATGTTCAAAAGCAAATTTTACTTTACTTGTTCATAATTTAGTTCGTGAAATTTCGAGAATAATCTCGTGAACCGACCTTTTGTCGAATGCAGATGTTCTGCAAACGAAGAATCAGTTGACTTATCTGCCATTCTGTCTCCTTCTTACAAGCAGCTGCTTTGTCTTCTCGAACTTGGGATATAGGAATGGAGTTTCCCACTACTAACGCAAAAACAAAAACCAGATGAACAGAAGAACAACAAAGATTAGTACAGGATTTTTGTTATTTAAAGACACTGTGATTCTGGATAGAAAAGCATCCTTACTTGGTGTTGGAACTTTAGTAATCTTTGGACGGACATGTAACAACTTGAATACAACTTTTCCCTCGGGAATAAACGTCTCCAATGCCCACATGACTATATATTTGCTCTTCTTCTTCCCATTAATGGCTACGGCGACAGTTAATGCCGGCGGTGGTGGTGGCAATCCAACAACATGTTGAGCTTCAGTTATCTCACCATCCTCCGTTACTTCAGAACTCAGTGAATTTTCTAAGCCACCGGAATAAATAGTATGTAATGATGTGTTTTTGTAGTAATTTATATATTTATGATATTTATATTTGGAAAAAAATGTTTTAAAAAGAATTAGTTTTTTAATTCATTTATTAAATTCGTACTATTTAAAATATGAATTATATTTATAAAAAAATAAAATTTAATTACATAATTAAATTAAAGCCATCTTTTTTTAACATTTCAAATGCATGAATTTAATTCAATTATGTAAAATTCATCGTCCTCTTAAATATATGAATTTAATTCAATTACGTAAAATTCATCGTCCTCTGAACTTTCCGTCCTGTCAAAGGTAACGATGAAAGGAACCTTGGGAAAAGAAGCCAATGGAGGGTCCAGACGTTGGTGTTTCACAAGGTAGAAAGCTAAACAACCATCAACGCGTTTGGCATCCCCTAACTAGTAGAGGAAAGAAAAGATAGATTGACCAAAAGCGCTGTTGATTCTATATTATTTTGATGGAGAAGTTGGAAATCTTAATCTACTTGTTACTCTCATCACTCCAATATCACCCAGTTTTATTAGCTAACATAATTTCACCAAACATCCGTCATAATTAATATTTTAAAAATATAATCAAAAGTTAAATTGCTAAGATAAGAAATTTAAAGTTAAAATTTTAATTAAGATTAAATCATCACAAAATAATTTAAAATATAATTTTTTTGTTTATAAAATTTGATTAATTTATAAAAATTAATCGATTAATTAATAAACTGATCCATTTATAATATAACCTAAAGTCTAATCATCCTTTGAACACATGAATCTTAGTTGAGGTTATTCCTTGAGGGGTTTAGGAGGTCTAAGAGTCATACCTAATTATCAGTATTTTACAAAATTTAAAGGGTTCCAATAATTTTCTTGCAAGTCTTATCAACTATGAATGATCTGGCGGATGCCCTTTGGCTATTATTCTCTATTTTATAGGTTTGAATCTTCAACAACCAATTCCTTACAGGAATTTTAATTTTTGTCTTTAATAGAATGCTGTGGGCTGGGAAGCTATTGAAGCTTGGAATGAATGACAAAAGGATAAGGTTGAGCAAAATTCTAGAGTGTTGTTAGACTTTAGACTATGATTACGTCTAATTCGGTTTACGTCTAATTCGGTTTGAAATTAACAGGTTCAGTTTGAATTGATCAAACTTTGAATTAAAAATTCAAGTCAAGTTTAGACTCTGATACGATCCAACTTGAACTTAACTCGTACACGTAACAACAATAAGACATTATAACTAAGCCTCTCAATGACATTGGTGTGTGTACCTGAAACAGTTACATGATGTAGATATCCGTTTTAAAAATAATTTTCAAAATTTATTTTATTATATTCGATAAACCTTTTATTTATTTATAATTTTAAAATAACTTTATATTAAAATTTCGATTTGGCAGGAATCTTACCAGTCGTGATGGTTAGTGTGAAATTGACAAAGTTCCAATGTTAGCAGGAAGTGGTTGGTTCTCTTAGGTCTGGGGAACCTTTTGAGTGACTATTAAAAGAAGTTCTCCAAGTATCTTGGCAATTTTTTAAGGTTTGACAAACACAACGTCGGATCTCGGCACTATACCCATAAATGTCACATTCAATACGGTGTTTGTCTATGACCAATCAATGGCGTCCCAATCCAATACAAAGATTTCTCAATCCTTAAGAGAGAAGACTAAGACCTGCGATATGCATTTTCCTGGAATTCTCTGACAAGCAGTGTCATTTTGAGCCTGCAAGCGAGAGTAACATTTATACTTATCCAAAACAAACATGAAACCTGAAACTCCTAATCAATTTAAGTGAAACAAGTTATTTGATCATATCTGTTAATATCAAATTAAGGATGCATTTAAAATTTCGACTCACCTGTAAATTCTTACGAAAAAGATAACCATCAGAGAAAGGAGAAATTTGACACGAGTGGCACTAAGATTACTAAACCTCCTGCCAATCTTGACATGGTATGTATAAATTTAAAGGATTAAAGATACTAGCCTTCACATTTTAACGTGGAAAATCATCTTATGATACAAAAACTATTCAATTGTTTGCTATTTATATTTTCCTATTTCAATTTAATTCAGTTGCCTCCTTTAGCATTTGACAAGAAACAGTTGTAACCCACCAACTGTTTCCATGTCCTGGCCCCTAAAAATTGGTTCCCAACCAAACATGTCATCCTGGCACTATGCAACGCTCAAAAGGTACAAAACTGGTCATAAAGAACAACGGCCAAAAGACCTGTTGATAATGTGTGACCAATTATACTTCAGGACCAGATGCAAATAAACTAACAAGGCCGCGAAATACTTGCGCCGACAGCTGGTGTGCAGGAAAGGGCTCCCCATCCAAGTTCCAAATACTTTCATTGCCAAAAGAAGTAAATGTGAAGACAGGAGTCTGCAAACAGCATCATTGTTAGTTTTCCGACTGATATAAAACAAGATCGAAGTAGTAGAAGTTACGTACTTTATGATGTTCTACAAATTCAAAGTTCAGGGGCCTTCCACCCCTCCGTGCAAGCTGGGTAAGATGCCTGCAAGTTCAAACCGGGGTTACAGTAATTTTCTACTTGTATAAATGAATAATTTAGCAAGCAATATTCTAGTTCAATTCTTCATCTTCTCTTTTGGTTGGTTTTCCTTTGCCTGTTGATAATTATGATACACATTCTGTAATTTAAAGTATCATCACTATCAACAATCACCACATATCATAATCTTGACAAAGAAAAGCATTACCAGCATAACACCACTGTAACAACATAACCTGATAAAACAGACAAAGGCTTTCATAATACCATAAATATGATGCTCGAGGACAGTCCCTGACCAACAAAAGATGCAGGAAGCCATCTGAAAGATGTGCATCAGCCACCAGACCATCAGGTGCTCTTTCATTTCTGTTCGAAATTATGGCAGCACCAACACTAAGAAAACTTCCTTTGCATCTCTGCCATCTAGCATGTTCAGAAGATGGATTCGGCTTTGAATAAGGACTACCGGTAGACCGGTGAATTGGGTTTGTGTTACAGACACCACAGTTCAACCGACAAACCACTCTTTTTGATTTATCTGGATGCCACACTGCTCTTATCCTGTTAAGCAGAGGGCCTTTATCAAAAGTTGGACCTGTTTTTTCCGATTCAGTTTCTAAATATGCTACTTCTGCCTCATATGACCTGAAGAACAAAACTATAATTTCAATCAGAAAGATCTCAAAACTTGCTTCAATCAAGTGCTGCTTACATAAAACATTGATCACAAGCAAAAAATGACTAAGCCTACCACATGGCACATTCACATGGCACATTATAAAGGAAAGTCCAAGTAGAAACTGACCCTAAAGAACGTGTGCTGCAGCTGATGATCAAGGAGAATCCAAAGAGAAATAACTGTTAATTTTAGTATTGAACAAAGAATAGCCCTGTGTGCATCACTTGAAGATAAAATCAGGGCTTTCTATAAGGAACAGAATTTTAGAGTATATTTGACGGAAGCACCAACTTTCAAGATCAACTGCTGTTTCTACTTTTAAATTATTAATGCAAACTAAGTACCTATAAGAGCAATATGGATCTATATATGCATCAAAGTATTTCTATTATTTTCCTTAAACATATAATTGGAAAATCTCCAGATTTGACAAGTTTCAAGAAAGGGACGCAAAATATTAAAGAAAAGGGATTACCTATGCCTCAAAAATACTTTTGTTCCTGCATAATCATAGCGTTTTGGGCCCATCCAGCGATACTTTTCACTCTCCGTAATGACATCCCCATAAAAACCATACCTTAAGACAACGAGCAGATAAATGGAAATGGCCAATTTATTCAATGCCTCACTCTCCCTCCATAATAAAACAGAAAATTCGTATGGCTGAAATCATTCAAAGAATTATGAGAACAATGATTTAGAGATTACCCAGCAAAAGAAGCCGCATAGCGTACACAAGACTCATTTTCGGATATAGATGTTGTCTTCCATCTCACAACTTGAGCGATATCAAGGTGCAACTTTTTACCCAGTACAATGTGCAATGCAGATGTTATTGGATCTCTCGCTCCGGTGGTACTGCATTAGCACAATAATGCAAAAACAAATCAGCTAGGCCAACTGAAAATTTTGATATAACCTCGTGCAAAACATTGATATATACTTAACACGCAATTCATAATGGACCATGCATCATCGCAATGGAAAATCATGGGTATACAAATGGAAAAAAGCTCCAAGTGTCATGATTTTTCTCTTTAATTGTTTGTAAAAAGTTAACTCAGTATTATCGAGGGGTTAATATGACAATATTTATGTTTGAAAGACTACATTTAAAAGCATTATGCCTAATCAGAAATAAAGAGGGAAAACCACAGGAATTTATCATTTCATGTCTTATCCTTTTCAAAGTATAAACTTGTAGGATATTGATAGAACCTGCAAATGTTCACCAACCCACAGCAAATGCACACAATAGGAACACAGAAATGATAAACACCAGAATAGTAGAAACAGTCTCTGTATTGATTGATCTCCAAGACCAGAAAATGACAAAGGTAATTATGCTAGAATTCGAGGTTCTAGCTCCTCCAGCCTTAGGCTCAACTATACGTAAAATGACGGAACCAAATGCAGGACATTCCTCTCATTCCTCCCGTACTGTTTTATTCCACTGTCAGCTAACTAACTTTCCATTCCTATGTCGACTCTGCCCTTGTCCTAATATGACCAAGCCTACCCCTCCAATGCCTTGGTCTTTCTTCTATGGTAAGTGAACCTAATTTCTGGACTCCTATGGGTCGTATGAGATATTGATGGTAATCCTAATCATGAAGGATCAAGTGTTGAGCCAACTAGTTACTTGGATGTGCTAGTCCACCAAATTAACTCGTCAAAGCTCTATACCAGGAAACAATCAGGTTCTGATGCAATACCCTCTCTCTTTCTCACTCTCTCCCCCTCTGTATGTGTGTCTCTTAGGGTATGCTGAAAAGAAATGATTCATATTCCCGAATAAACGAACAACTGTTTATAAGAGGAAATTACCACATCACTATAGCATCAGTTGAACCCGCAGGAATAATTCCAAACCTAATCCGACCATTTAGAAGGGAGAAGTCAAGTTCTTGATCTGGAGGTGGTCAAAACCAAAAAAAAAAATCTTGTCAAATATCAGTTCATAATGAATGCAGATGGACTTCTATCAGCTTCCTTTGGTTCTTATCATGATAGGTAGAAGTGAAAAAGCAATAATAACACTCTGTAACAGCAACTAATCACCCGTGTTTACAGTACTGGATTACTAACCAGTGTTGCCAGGACCATCACCAGTTCCTGCAATTTAAGACGTGTACAGATGTTAATGATCACCCAAAGCTAGAAACTGTACAATAAATAGGTCACTGTGACGTTTCAGACCATTATTTGCTAATCCTGATCCACCAAGTGTTCCTTGTGATAGTAGAGGAGAAGAGTCCTCATACGGATAAGAATTTTCAGCAATTGCCTCATTTGGATTCTGAACTAAATCACTGCTACTACTCTCAACAGATCGAGAAAAATCTGAAGGATGTGGTGGCAGAGGAGCTTTGTGCCTAGACAGAAGAAACCCATTAAGGATTTCATTGAAGAAACCATCACCACCCTAGAACAATGACCCAGAAATCAGGAATCAGATGGACAATTTTGTAAGAGTTGAGCACAGCAGAGAAACAAATTGCAAAAAAAAAAAGCAACAAACAGATATGTCAGTGTCAAGTAAAAGTTGAACAACTTAAGCATATCACCATAAATAACAGCATGCTTGACCTATATGAGCAACCCTGCGGTAAATGTACAAAGCAAATATATGATGTTGGTCAAATAACTGGTCACGTTGAAAGAATGGAAGTTAAGGTATGTGATGTTTACAACGGCTATGAAACCATCATATGAATTAAGCTCCTTGTTTGCCATAGTTGCCATGACATCAAATGCATGTCCTTGCCTCTGCGTCACAATCACCTGATACAGAAAAATAAGATCAAACAAATTGGCCAATGATTTTTAAAAGACATTATAACTCAAGACCACTGCTTCAATAGGTCAGTTCACAACAAAAAGCATGGAAACTGCTTGACATTTTTATATTGCAACAAGAGGATCATCAATGAGGTGATACTAACTGCAAGCAATTAGCGCAAGGATGTTGGATAGTACTGATGTCCCAATAAAGCAAAAATGAATAAATAACACAAATAACTCTACAAAATTACCTTTGTTTCTACTTTTGCACGAGAGAATACGGGAGCAACATTCTCCCAGGTTTTACAGCCATTTCCCTTCCCACTCTTTGGATTAACAAAAACCTAGTGAAAAAGAAAAAGATTCTGGAGAAATTTATACAACTAGTTTACCAGAAAAATCTGCTACATGATATCAATGTTAACTGATTGTAGAATGTAGGACAAACCAGAAGATTCTTTGGTCTCCCCACATATATGTCCAGAGAAGTATTAATTTGATCAATCCATCTCTTACACAACTTCAAATCACTGAGACCAAAAGTGTACGTGGACAAGACCCAAAGACAAGGCTGAGTCTTAGACTTCCGAAATCCATGCACAGAGAAGCGATACATCTGCATCAACTTAAAGAAAAATGTATCAACTCTATGATCGCAATGCAATAGACTAAACACTGACTCATCAGCTATATGAATATAACAAACCTCAAAGTCTTGAGAAACTCGAGGCAAGAGATGCTTTCCAACATTAGGTAAATTATATCCATGAATTAAACCATAATTCAGGAACTCCACGCCATACACATCAGAAAATTTGATCTCGGTTGCAAAGTTAGGATTAAGTTTAAGACCAAAACATATTGATCTGTCCTGTTTCAGCATGCATCAAAAGCCATTAGTTGAAGAAAACTGAGCTTCTACGTAATCTGACAAGAGTACTAAACACCCAGAAAAAAATAAACTCTCAATTTCTGTGGAGAAGTTCACATTTCTACTTGTTTCAATAGAGCGGAAAAGAAAAGTCATAGAAAGAACAAGACTACCAAAAAAACAAAAAAAGAAAGTGTATCAAAACCTATCTCACATACATGAAACATAGGGCTTATGATCCAGACCGAGAAATGCATTATTGATACAGATGAAGCTTAACAAATAAAAGTCTTCCCCGCTTTATCAATATAACAAGCCACAAACCAAATATATCCATCGCCAGAAAATCACAGCTAGCTAATCAGAGATTCATAATAATCTTGAAATCGAAAGCAAAGATCTTATTGGGGCGGAGGTATGAGTAATAAGTTACTTACATTAAGAGGGGTATCAAGCAATTCCCAACACAACCCATCGGAATTGACTGAAAGAAGAACCTCCCCAACGTTGTCCAAGAAAAGGGTCGACCTGAAAGTCGACGAGGGTGACGAAGATGCACCTTCTTCACTAGTGGGGTGAGAATTATCCCCCATCATAAGTGCATTACTACTCGTATCATCTTTGATTCTTTCCATTAGATTTTTTTTATAAAAAAAGCAGAGATCTTTATTTATTAATAGTAGATTTACGGGATGGGTTAAGCTTAATTTGTTAAAAAAAAATTAAAGATAAAAGTCTGACTTTTTCTCCCAATTCTTGAAGTTAAAAAGATTGAACTCTGTCCCGTTTCCAAAGGTAATTCCTTTACAAGACAAACGTCAGCATCCCACAAAAATTAAGGGGAAAAAAAAAGAATATATCCCTTTTGTGTATTCATTTGAATATAGCAATTTGGCAATTCAAAAACCAAGAATAAAGAAAAGTAATTCGATATCTTTATCAGTACTTCGTTGGGTTTCCGCCATTTTAGCATGTCGTTTGAATTTTTCTGTACAAGAGAGAGATGTGGAGTGATCTTAATACGACATACCGTTGGAAAGTGCTTTGGACTATGGAATGGAATATGGACTTGTCGTCTTGTCCTCTAGTCTTAGAAGGTGGCCGTGGAGACTGTTGTATTTATATGTACTGTTTGTTGTGGTGCTTTCAAAGTTTTGACTTGGAGGGGAAGCAATAGTAACGTCACTAGTAGTTTCAAACTTGTCATTGGTGACTGTGAGCCGGGCCAAGGTCGAGCCAGGGTGTATAGGCTTAGACTTGCTCAAGCCAAATTTGATCTGAAGCTCGAAATTGATTTTAAAATTATTTTTTAAAAAAAATTTAAACCTAATTTGACATCCGATCAATCCAGGCTAAACCAATTGATTTCAAACCGTACCTAATCAGACTGAGAATCTAACCACAATTAGAGGTATTATTTTAATTCAAGTCCAATGTCACCAAGTCCATTTTTATGAAGCTTGATCAGACTTCGAATGATATGTAAGGAGATTTTAGGTTATAATGGTCCTGAACTTCTTTTTCCTTTTCTTCTTTTGATGTTCCTATAGTGAAATAACCATAACAGGAAAAAGAGCTAAAGAGGAGGACAGGAACTGTTTCATCAACCAAAGTATAATATATAACAAGCAGTAGGTCATAAATTACAAGTCTTGATCACCCTTTCCTGGAAGAAAAATACGTCGGGGCAAAACAAATACCTTTTTTCAAACACAAACGAATCTCCAAGTAAAACTTCCCTAATCACTACAAATTTACATTCTCGGTTTGTCCAATACCTGTCCAAATTTACATTCTTGGTTCGTCAAGCTATCATGAATGCGGGATGATATGTATTGCTGGTTACCTCCAAACAGTCTCATTTGCATCTGTAAAAATGTTGTTGTGTTGCTCTATAAGACACTGAATCACATCAATGGCACCAATGTCGACTGGGGCACCATCATCAAGGGAAATGGGAGAGGAAGCATCCATATCTTCACCCTCTTCTGCATCAATAAGAGTACAATTAACATTTTGCATTGGTACGGTTCAATTACCGAATGTAAAGATCAAGGAACAACCATATCGAAAAGGTAGAGAATCGGGTTAATAATTGAGATCTGCAGATACACTCACCTGAAAGCATGTCCCACGCACTGTAAGTAGGTGATGGATCCATGTTCTTCTTGGAAGCATCTTTTGTGGAGTGACTCCAATACTGCCTGTAAAATTCGGGCTTTTGCTCTTTCTGCCACATAATAACAGGGGCCATTTCCATGGCAAGACTCCGAGCATCCATCTGCGTAAGGGTACATAATCACGATGAATTGTGCCTATAGATCCTCATTTCATACTTTCTAAGAATCTTATCTCAACTTAATTCAAAGGGATCAGGCCATTTAAGGTCTCATTCAATTTATTATCCCTGGTAAGAAACTCCATGGACAGATATGAAAGAAAGCAGGCAGGTACAGTATGGAAATAAGGATGAGCATTATATAGACTCGTGTAAACAAGTAGATAAATGATCAAGAGATCCTACAAAATTACACAGAAATTATCATCAGAATTCAGACCATCAAACTTGCCAGATTTAAGTCAAAAAATGACCTGTATCATAATTGACAAACAGAAAACTCAAATTTTGTTTTGAAAGAGTGCCAAATAAGAAAGATGGAGACAATAGAAAGTACATGGAAATAGAAGCCAACTGCATGTAGATTACTTCATTCAACCAGATACAAAAATTGAAAAAAAAAAAAAAAAAGAAGATAACTTTGAGGTAGCAACCATCTCGCCAGCCAGGAAGAAAATGACAAGTTGTAGAGACACCAAGTATTTGCTTACCTTGTTAAGAAGTGACTTCTCGCTAACACGGAGCAGCAGTGCAGTGATCAACTCAAGTGTCATGTAGTTTACAGTAGGGAGTTTCTTCAGCGTGTTTCTCAAAGAATTAATGCTAGAACGGGCACTCTTGATCTCATTATAAAGCTCAAATGTGGTTAGAGGCTCAGGAAGGCTCGCAAGATAACATTTAGTCAGTGCTGCCACGTCAATTGTGTTTACTCCTTCCGGTAACAATGCATTGGAATCTGTAACAGATGTACGACAATGAATTACAGATGTACAAGAAGTTGACGACACAAAAAGTTCAAATTTGAATCTTATATAGACCTTGGTTGTATATAGAAACCAATTGCTGAATAACCTTTTTATCTCCTTCAGCTTTGAACAAATTCATGGCGTTTAAACCTAACAATTTGAAAGAATAATCATTAATCCTTGACTAGAAATTTTGGAGTAATAAATGAGAACCAACTAATTTATCAGAATCTGATATCAGTTACCTGAAAAAATGAGATAATCTGCACATCTGTCTAGAATATGGGGAACAGGCCTGCTGGAATTTTGTCGTTGTACAGTGATCTCAATTGGAACTCCAAATACTGAGAACCAGGAAGGAAATAAGACTATTGATATTTATATCCACACATATATTGCTGCACATTACTTTCAGTCTGCTATATTGCTATTCCAGGTAATTGCTTTTATCTAGGCCTATAGAAGCCAAGGCTATGCATTTCCTAAGCCTTGTAAGATACTGAACAACCTAACAAGCTAAAAACTATTTATATGTAAAACTAGCATCTCATTCAATGAAAGTAAATTTCAGGTACATTTCCCACACTGAAGAAGATGCGAATTTTGAACTTTACCATCAGTGCTAGCAACTCCCTGGGAAAGAGAAAACAAATTTGAAATCAAAACATTGTAACCAAAAGCAAAACAAAGAAATAAGCAAATTGAAGAAAAAAAAAGGGAAAAAAAGATAATCCAAAACCTTTTGCCATCTTTCAATGTCTGTAAATATTGTCTTACTCTTCTGAGCAGTCTTTTTCGCCACCTACAGGAATTCACCACCAAATGAGTTGACTTTGATTCTTTGCCATAAGGGGACCATCAATCTAGACGTCAGCTTTCAGTTTGACATGGAATCACACCATTATCAATATTTGTTTAACTTAATTAAAATTTTTCATGTCTATTCAATGCCTTTTTTTGCTAACCAATTCGTATTATTGTCAGGCCAGTACTTTTGATAACCTCTAAAATGAGAGAGAGGTCAAATTAGATAAAGCTCACTGCCTACATTAGAATAAAACTTCATCCCAATTCCATAAGCACCTTGTAAATAAACAAAAGCTTCATTCTGAAGCAAAATTACCTCTTCAACTTTTGTCTTCCCAACAACAACCTTGTCCTTTGTCCCTAAAATGCCCTTTCTCAGAAACATGCCAGTTGTAGCTGCAGCAGTTATAACACGTTCCTGCAAAATGTGCCTGGTAGCCGGCTCTCGAAGATGCGCCCATCGATTCTTGACCACTGACCCAAAACGGTCAGCCACCTCACTGACATTACCTTTTGCGTCTTTTGCAACTTCACCCACAAACGTTCCAGCTGACTGTCCAGCTTCTTTAAGCTTCACCCCTGCATTAAAAACCACGATCCTATCACATAAACAGCAGAAAAAGAAAAGGGAGTTAAAAAGGCATCAACATATGAATGAACCTGAGGAAGAAAAGAAACCCGTAGCCTTTTCCTGCCATTGAGGTGAGAGAGCGGGACTCATTATTCCGACAAAGATGGGTGACAATAAGACCAAAAGAACTCCAAAATTTCTACTCTGCGGCAAACTCATAAGAAAATTAGTTTGAAAATTAAATAAAAAAGTGTCTACGCATCCATAATCAGAACTATATTAAAAATGCCAGCTTTTAACGTGTACCGAATATAAATCAATCACCAATCAAGTGATCAAAGTCCACACTCCCAACTTTCATCAACTTTACACTCATATCAAATATCACATTCTTATAATCAGCCAAAATAACGGAAAATTTCAAATACATCTCTTCCCTCCTTTCAAAAATTCCAAAATCAAAAATTCAACAGAAATTAACAAATCATTGCTCATATAGTTTTTCAAAAAAACATACAGATCAAAGTTCACCTCCAGAAGATCTAAAATAAAAAAAAAAGATGCAAAACCTCACACGATCGATTGACAAACACAAACCCTAAGTTCAAACAGACGAACTCGACGTACCTGAATCTTTAAGACGGCGTGTAGAGAGCAGATTCGAAGAGAAGGAATTTTAGTTTATGAGTTCAAACTTGAAACCACCCAGTTGGAGAGTCGCAATTTAGCTTTGGGTGCTGCGTTTCGATACGGGTTATACTATTGAACAACATGATTGCACGACTGCTTTTATGATTGGTCCGTGACTAAAGGAAAGAGAACCAGCTAATCAGGTAGAGCCGCGTGGATGATCATGATGGCTCAAACGGATTATAACGGCTTTCACTGCGACGTGTATCTCTGTCAATTGGTCAAAACTCAGATATTTTTAATCCCTGCTGTCACTTTCCTTATTTGACCAAAACGTTATTTAGGCAAAACGGCTCGTCGTTTTATTTGAATTGTTCAACAGAATGATGCTGCCATTTGCAAAATGACAATTTAAAGTTAGTTAGAATTTTAAAAAAATAGACGCCATTTATCCTTTAAACTTTTATTAATAATTCACTTAAGTATTTAAAATTTTAAATTTTATTAAATAAATTATGAAGTTGAAAATTATGATCGTACATACTTATCATCATCATCAGTCCCGTTGATGCGCGGAATATAAGGACGTATGATAGTACACAGCCTTATCCCTACCTAGTAAAGAAGTTGTTTTTGATAATTTTGCATACTCTATAATTTAAAGAATTAAATGGTCTCTTAACATAATTTATAAAATTTAGAATTCATTTAATAAAAGTTAAAAGTTTAATATGTTAAATTAATTTTTAATAAAAAATCTTGTCTTTTTGTTTCCTCTTTCTTTTCTAAAATTCATTCTTAATATCTCTGTTTTGGACCAATCAACAAGAGGCGGCTTTTAATTAGGGAAGTGTGAAAGACATGTTTGGAGTTTAACTTGTTGACTTTAAGATTAAGACAAATCCAAGTTGTCATCCCAAAGTTTGGTTGGTAGTTGTTAGTACATAAATCTGATGTTTTAAGTTTTGATCTTTTCTTTTGTGTACTTTTATGCAGAAGAAAAGCACATCCTTCAGTATTGTAATACTACATTCAATCATTGCAAGACTCCAACTGTAGACAATCGTTTGTATTACAATATATGTTAAACACTTCAATTCAGAAGCCATGTTCTACAATGGAGACATCATGCAGATCCCATCTTACTCTTCTCATCCACTGCTCCAACAATTCTCTTCCAGAACCAGTGCTCTTTCCATACTTTATCCATCAACTCAATCGGCACCATTTTCGTCTCCGGCAGCAAGAGGTACACAAATACAGTCATCACTGCAACCCAACCACCAAAGAAGAAGAAAATTCCAGACTTGAAGTGGCAAAGCATAGCCAAGAAAGTTTGTGCAACAATGAAAGTGAAGAGAAAATTCACTGCCACAACGATACTTTGTCCAGCTGATCGAATCTCCAATGGGAAAATCTCACTAGGGACCAACCATCCCAATGGACCCCAAGACCAAGCAAATCCAGAAACATAGATGCATATCATGCTCAGAACTGAATACGCATACCCTTTCCCTAAACTGCCATGATCACCTAGCTGAGTTGCCATGATACCTCCTACGGTAATCTGTGAAACAAACATTTGCACACCTCCAAATATAAACATCGCTCTGCGGCCAAATTTATCGACTACAAGCATTGATATGAATGTTGAAACAGTGCCCACAACCCCAGCTATCAGTGCAGACATGATAAGTGCTACACTTTCACTTAGACCAAGAGTCCTGAACAATACTGGAGCATAGAATGAGATGACATTGATACCAGTTACTTGTTGGAAAAATGGTATTGCTATTGCCATTACTAGCTGTGGTCTGTACTTTGTGCATATTATTTTCTTGAACGGGGAATCAACAGTTTTAGAAATTGAACTTGCATTGATGAGATCGTCAAGTTCTGCTTGGACATTGTTCGTGCCACGTATCCGTTGTAAAACTACTTTGGCCTTTTGGTGATCATTGTTACGCTGAATTAGGCTGTTGGGTGTCTCCGGTAGGAAAAATGAACCTATTGTGAGAATTAAGGCAGGGACTGCGGCCAATGATAAGGAGATTCGCCAACCCCACCCACGTTCAATCTTTTCAGTGCCAAAGTTGATGAAGTTGGCAGCAAGTACTCCAATACCAACACAGAGTTGAAAGCCATTATTGATTGCTCCTCTGTATCTTGGTGGTGCCATTTCAGAAAGATAGAGGGGAACTGACTACACGGTAGTTAAATTTGAACAAAAATGTAAAGCAGATGCATAAAAAGCATGATACTTTAAATTCCAGCAAGCTTCAAAACATTATAGTCTCTCATGTTAATTTGCTGAAGCTGATTCATCTCACTTGCGTAAGCTTCAATTGTAAGCTATGCTCTTCCATCAGTAATCAACAACCCAACCAAAAAAAAAAAAAAGAAAGCAAGCAAGCAAAACTTGTACACTCCTTTCCATTGACTATTAAATTGTTCCTTCACTTTATGCATGATATAATCATTTCCATTCTTTCTCAATTTGAAAGCATGCACATTGACATCTTAATCCGTATAACACAATATCAGTTGTAAGTTGTAATTATAGTGTCCAATTTGCAATCTTTAACAAACAGTTTTCCGTGTAGGATATAAGCATTTCAATATGAACAGAAATGTACAAAAGGTTTTGAATTAATAAAATTATCACAGGCATAACACACCTGATTTGCAAAACCAACCCCAATGCCAAGTAAGATACGGCCAAAAAGTAGCATGTATATGTTAGAAGCTGCTCCATTGAGGGCAGAACCAGAAAGGAATGCAGCACCTCCGACAAGGATTGATAGTTTGCGCCCAAAGTATCTAGTAACAGGTGAGGCAAAGATGGAAGCAACAAGACCAGCAATATAGAGTGATGATGTGAAGGATGTCAAAAGTTGGCTATCGAATTTGCAATAGTTGCTAACTTTGCTGTCTTCCTTCATTTTGACATATACTTTTGGAAAGAACTTCCTGAGAAATGGTTCCATCGACGTCACTCCACCTTAGCAATGAATTCCATAAGTTTAAAAGTTAGTTTGAAGTGTTTGATAATGCATCATAAGATATTTATAAAAAAAACAAGAAAAGAAGCTAAAATTAAGCTGTAACATGATGCTTCTCCACTTAGTCAGGAACATGAGTCTTGTTGTTTATCTATGACCTTTTTTCAAAAGCAGTTGACCTTCACAAATTCATGCAGTGCATCCCCTGCAAGCAGCTACATTACAAGGTTCCAACTTTCATCCTTCAACCATATGGGGTTTATCCCATATGTTCTCTAGACAAAGATAGCTCCTTATAAAATCAATTTGTATGTATATTTCGTGCTTGAAAGACATATGATAGGTTTAATGTCACAGACCTGAAATCCCAATATCATAGCCAAAAATGAGCCCTCCCATGGCAGCTATTCCACATGATAGAATGACAAACGATGTAACCCTACCATCATACTGCCCACTTCCACTAGTTACGGCTAAGCCTACAGCCATGGCCAATCTCCAAGCTCACAGAAAAAGAGAGATAAGACACATAATAGATAGCATTTTCAAAGTAGCAGGTTATAAAGAACAAGAGGAGCAGCCTTACTTGACTGATAGTGAGTCCAAATTTAAGTCAGTTTACGTGAGAATAGTCAAAATAACATAACACAATGAACATAAAGATAATCTCCCACTAAAGGCTAATATTGCTCCACATCTATTAGAAAGTCAAAACCAGCAAAAAAGTTACTAAAGCTACCATTTTTCAAATGGAACCGGACCCAGTTCCTTCTTCTCCACATCCTCAACTCGTACGTTCACATTATATGCGAGTATCTCTGCCACTTGAAAACGAAAAACACCCAGAAACAAAAATCGAAAGTTAACGTTACAAAACCTCACAAAAGCGAAAGTTCATATGTTTTCTACAAGCCAGATGATGTAGCTCGAGCTCAAATCCGGCTCAAAGCCTAAAAATTTAAAAAAAAAAGCTCAAACCCAACTTAAATCCCAATCAACTCGAGTCGACTTCATTAAGGGATCAAACCGAGTAGGTTCAGTCTCAAGTCATCTTTGAGTATAAACAAGAATGATTACAAATATCTCAAACCCTTCACTTCTCCGTGATGACCGGAACACTGTTAAAAAGCTAAAAAGATCTAAACTGATTCTTTGGACAAGTCTCGTAGATTGACTAGAAGAGATTTAGAGTGACTTTTCTGCCAAACAGGAAGCGGAATAGCAATGACAATCCCTTACTTCAGAAACCATGTTTTACAACGGAAACATCATGCAGATCCCATCTTACTCTTCTCATCCACTGCTACTACAATTCTCTTCCAGAACCAGTGCTCTTTCCATATTTTATCCATCAACTCAATCGGCACCATTTTTGTCTCCGGAAGCAAGAGGTACACAAATACAGTCATCACTGCAACCCAACCACCAAAGAAGAAGAAAATTCCAGACTTGAAATGGCAAAGCATAGCCAAGAAAGTTTGCGCAACAATGAAAGTGAAGAGGAAAATCACTGCCACAGCAATACTTTGTCCAGCTGATCGAATCTCCAAAGGGAAAATCTCACTAGGGACCAACCATCCCAGTGGACCCCAAGACCAAGCAAATCCAGAAACATAGATGCATATCATGCTCAGAACTGAATAAGCATACCCTTTCCCTAAACTGCCATGATCACCTAGCTGAGTTGCCATGATACCTCCTACGGTAATCTGTGAAACAAACATTTGCACACCTCCTAATATAAACATCGCTCTGCGGCCAAATTTATCGACTACAAGCATTGATATGAATGTTGAAGCAGTGCCCACAACCCCAGCTATCAGTGCAGACATGATCAGTGATACACTTTCACTCAGACCAAGGGTCCTAAACAATTGTGGAGCATAGAATGAGATGACATTGATACCTGTTACTATTTGGAAAAATGGTATTGCTATTGCCATTACTAGCTGTGGCCTGTACTTTGTACATGTTATTTTCTTGAACGGCGAATCAACAGTTTTAGATATTGAACTTGCATTGATGATATCGTCAAGTTCTGCTTGGACATTGGTTGTGCCACGTATGCGTTGTAAAACTACTTTGGCCTTTTGGTGATCATTGTTAAGCTGAATTAGGCTGTTGGGTGTCTCCGGTAGGAAAAATGAACCTATTGTGAGAATTAAGGCAGGGACTGCTGCCATCGATAAGGAGATTCGCCAACCCCACCCACCTTCAATCTTTTCAGTGCCAAAGTTGATGAAGTTGGCAGCAAGTACTCCAATTCCAATACAAAGTTGAAAGCCATTATTAATTGCTCCTCTGTATCTTGGTGGTGCCATTTCAGAAATATAGAGGGGAACCGACTGCAGAGTAGTTAAATTGGAACAAAAATGAAAAACAGATGCATAAAAAGCATGATGCTTTAAATTCCAGCAAGCTTCAAAACATTATGGTCTCTCATGTTAATTTGATGAAGCTGATTCATCTCATTTACGTACGCTTCAATAAGAAGCATTAGCTTCAACTGTAAGCTATGCTCTTCCATCAGTAACCAACAACCCAACTAATAAAAAATGAAAGAAAGCAGAAATTGTACACTCCTTTCTATTGATTCTCAAGTTGTTCGTTCACTTTATGCACGATACAATCATTTCCATTCATTCTCAATTTGAAAGCATGCAAATTGACATTTTAATCCCTATAAGTAAAACACACTATCAGTTGTAATTAGAGTCACCAATTTGCAATCTTGAACAAATAGCTTTCCGTGTAGGATATAAGCATTTCAATATGAACAGAAATGCACATAAGGTTTTGAATTAATAAATTATCACAGGCATAACACACCTGATTTGAAAAACCAACCCCGATGCCAAGTAAGATACGGCCAAAAAGTAGCATGTATATGTTAGAAGCTGCTCCATTGAGGGCAGAACCAGAAAGGAATGCAGCCCCTCCTGCGAGGATTGATGGTTTGCGCCCAAAGTATCTAGTAACTGGTGAGGCAAAGATGGAAGCGACAAGACCAGCAATATAGAGTGACGATGTGAAGGATGTCAAAAGCTGGCTATCAAATTTGCAATAGTTGCTAACTTTCGTGTCTTCCTTCATTTTAACATATACTTCTGGAAAGAACTTCCTGAGAAAAGGTTCCATCGAGGTCACTCCACCTTAGCAATCAGTTCCATAAGTTTACAAAGTTAGTTTGATGTTTTTGATAATGCATCATAAGATATAAAGAAAAACAAGAAAATAAGCTAAAATCAAGCTGTAATATGATGCTTCCCAGCTTAAAGTCAGGAACACGAGTCCTGTTGTTTATGACCTTTTCCAAAATCAGTTGACCTTCAAAAATTCATGCAGTGCATCCTCTGCAAACACCTAACTTAGAGGGTTCCAATTTTCATGCTTCAACCATCTGGGTTTATTCCATATATTCTCTAAAAGAAGATATCTCCTACAAATTCAATTTGCATGTATATTTCGTGCTTGAAAGACATATGATAGGTTTCAATGTCACAGACCTGAAATACCAATATCATAGCCAAAAATGAGCCCTCCCATGGCAGCTATTCCACATGATAGAATGACAAACGATGTAATCCTACCATCATAATGCCCACTTTCGCTATTTGCGGCTAAGCCTATTGCCATGGCCAATCTCCAAGCTCAGAGAAAAAGAGAGATATGACACATAATAGATAGGATTTTCAAACTACCAGATTATAAAGAACAAGAGAAGCAGCCTTAATTGACTGACAGTGAGTCCAAATTTAAGTACGTGTACATGAAAATGATCAAAAATAAAATAACAGAATGAACGTAAAGATAATCTCCCATTAACGGCTAACATTGCTCCACGTCCATTAGAAAGCCAAAACAAGCAAAAGAGTTACGAAAGTTACCATTTTTCAAATGGAACCGGACCCAGTTCCTTCTTCTCCACCTCCTCAACTCTTACGTTCACACTATATCCGAGTGTCTCTGCCACTCGACCACTAAAAACACACAGAAACAACAAGCGAAAGTTAACAGGACAAAACCTCATATCAATCGAAAAAAAATTGTTCTTTAACAGGATTCTCCAGCAGGCCTGAACATTCATAACTTTCTAAGCTCCTCTGTCTCGAAATGCCGATGAAAGAGTAACCTTGTGATTCCATCCCACCATTTTTCCGGTATCAGAATGTCAGACATACAGTGGCAGTTCAGACAGTTTCGTAGAAGAGCGGTCGTACGAGCCGTGGTGGCCAGACCCTCCGCCTTCCTCCATTGAAGCAGTAGAGCTCTTTTTGTATCCCATCCGTTATTCAGTGGACGACTTGTCGTCTTATGATCGACTTGTCCTCTTATTTGAAGATTGGAAAAGTGGTGCAACGACGTCGTCCTTCAAAAATTATATATTTTGTATTTTTATTTAACAATTTTTTATAATTTGTGATTATAAAAGACCGGATTACCTAATTTTATTACTCTATTTTATAAAAATCTATTCATTCAATAAATGGAGCTTACAAAAATTGGACTACTGGGATTGCATCGAAACAAAGGGCACACTAAAATTAGGAATGGAAAATCTTATGTCTGATTATATAACGTAAAATTCAAATAAGTTATGAATTTATTTAAAATTTTATAAAACTTGAAGGATAAATTCATATATTTTCTCATATCATTAAATATTTCATTAGTTATAATTCCCTTGTTAGTACAAATGTTAGAATACACTAGTTTAAGGGCTCAAATGTTCAAAACCTTCTTTCGTTTATTAGAAATCATATGATATAAATAAGGATGACATTGAATCGGGCTGATAGGCTCAAGTCAATTTCAAAATTTTATATTTAAATTTGACATAAAAATTAATTAAACTCTAAGTATACAAATCAAACTCTAAGTCTGACCAGAATTGGACGGTTCAAAACTTGATTAAACTTTGAATTTAAGCTGATTTTTTATTTTTTATTTTAAATTTAAAATAAGATCGTTCTTCACAAATCAACCTCATTTTTATTTGAAAATTTTAAACTTTAGGGTAATCAAATCAAGTAATTCGAATCTAAATATAATTTATATTTTAAAAATATTTTAAAAAACTCAAACTTAAACTAAATTTTAATCAAATCGAGTCGAATCGAATCCATTAATTTCAAATTAAACCGAGTGAGATTAGGCCAAGCACAATCCTAAATGTCATCTCTAAGTATAAGCAAAAATGATATATTTAAGCCCCTCCCAGGAGAAGTAGAAAGGGGAAGAGGATTTTGTGAAAGTTGTGAATTCGAACTTAGAAAGGAACAATTTGATTTTGTGGAGGTTGTGGATTCGAACTTAGGAAGGAACAACCTTTATTTAAGATGATGTAATCCTCTGCTATTGTCTTGGATTAAAAAAAAAAAAGGAGAATGATAAATTCAAGTAGTTTTAATTAATTTATTAAAATAAAGTTACTTACGCGAATTATTACCTTAGATATAAATACATTTGATCATCTATGATAAAGAACAACTTGTATAGCAAAATTGGAGTTTACACCTTGATCTCTTCATCACAATCCCCGACAATTCTCTTCCAGAACCAGTGTTCTCTCCATACAACATCCATTTTCTCAATTGGAATGTTCTTGGTCTCCGGCAAGAACAAGTGTACGAATGCAGTCATCACCACAACCCATCCACCAAAGAAGAAGAAAATCCCTGACTTGAAGTGACAAAGCATGGCCAAGAAAGTCTGTGCAACTATGAAGGTGAACACAAAGTTCACAGCCACCAC
Organism: Erythroxylum echinodendron; assembly: GCA_027575705.1. Classification (NCBI taxonomy): domain Eukaryota; kingdom Viridiplantae; phylum Streptophyta; class Magnoliopsida; order Malpighiales; family Erythroxylaceae; genus Erythroxylum; species Erythroxylum echinodendron. Next base: position 36,177,113 of record JANZXR010000006.1, read on the forward strand.
GATACTCTGCCCCGCCGATCGGATCTCCAGAGGGAATATCTCACTCGGAACTAACCATCCTAGAGGACCCCATGACCATCCAAACCCTGCAACATATACGCATATCAGAATCAGAACTAAGTATGCATACCCTTTGTCAACTCCACCATGGTCGCCGAGCTGAGCTGCCAGTACTGCTCCGATCATAATCTGTGAGACCAACATTTGTGCGCCACCAAATAGGAAGAGTGCTCTTCTGCCAAATTTGTCAACAAGAAGCATTGATATGAATGTTGATATAGTGCCCACAACTCCTGTCACCACCGCGGTCATAAGTGATGCGCTTTCTTTCAATCCTATTGTTCTGAAGAGCACCGGAGCGTAGAATGCAATGACATTGATTCCTGTTACTTGCTGGAAAAATGGTAAAGCTATTGCCATTACCAGCTGAGGCCTGTACTTTCTTTGTAAGATGTTCGAAAATGGGTGTTCGATGGTTCTTGAGATGGAGCTTGCTTTGATGAGGTCGTCAAGTTCTGTTTGAACATCCTGAACGCCTCTCACACGCTGTAGCAGATGTTTGGCCTTTTCATGGTCGTCGGTTCTTTGAATCAGGCTGCTGGGTGTGTCCGGGAGGAAAAGAGCACCTATTGTGAGGATTGAGGCAGGGAATGCCGCCATGGCTAAGGAGATTCTCCAACCCCATCCTTCTTTGATCTTTTCAGTCCCGTAGTTTATCAGATTCGCTGAGAGTGCTCCAATTCCAATGCTGAACTGGAAGCCATTGTTGAACGCTCCTCTGTACCTTGGTGGTGCCATTTCAGAGAGGTAAAGTGGAACTGACTGCACAGCAAGGAATATTCAGAACACATAACCATAGGTTCCCTTTACACATCTCTAATTTATCGTGACACTACCTGGTTCGCAAAACCAACTCCAATTCCAAGCAGTACACGACCAAAAATTATCATATACACGTTACTTGCAGCGCCACCAAGTGCTGCGCCGGCGAGGAAAGCGGCGCCTCCTATGAGGATTGATGGCTTCCGGCCAAACGCCCTGGTGACCGGTGAGGCAAAGAAAGAAGCAAAGAGGCCAGCAACGTAGAGTGAGGACGTGAAGGAGGTCAGAAGTTGACTGTCAAATTTGCAGTAGTTGCTAATCTTTGTATCCTGTTTCATCTTTCTGTACACTTCTGGGAAGAATTTCTTCAGAAATGGTTCCATTGAAGTCACTCCACCTTCACACATGGAGTTTTTCAGAAGTTAGTGATGGAACTTACAGTGGTTGGTTCTTTATCCTATATCAAACGAGATCTACAAACAAATAGATATCAGACAACAATTACTAGTAGAATCCATGGATGTGATTGTCATAGCTAAATATCTCAATCTAGAAGAAAAGCAACCAGAAAACAAAAGTTCCATGAAAGAGTGTTAAAACCAGCAATTCCAATGTCATAGCCAAAGATGACTCCTCCCATGGCAGCCATCATGCACGATAGAACAACAAACATGGTCATCCTGCCATTATACTTCACGTTTTCGCTTGCTATGGCTAATCCTGGCGCCATAGTTTATCCTTCCAAGCTCTGCGGGAAAAAAGGAAGATCTATCTACCCTGCTTTTATCTGAAAAAGCAGTGGTGTTTTACTCTGTTGGAAGTCCCAGGTATTAGTTAGAGATATAATTGAAACGCTGAGAAGAGCTGTCTGTCATTGACTTGGAGATAAAACCATCATTACAAGGCCGACTTTGACTCAAGTTGTTTGCTTTGACACTTCATACAAGTTGCTCTCATCCCTAACTTAAAAAGCTCTGCAATTCGACAAAAGAGAATAACCCTTTTGCCAGCTCTGATTGTTGGAGTCATTGCATATGCAAAGACGCATATCTGCCTGTTGTGAGATGGAACAGACCTAACGTTGGTTCACATCAACCGTATTGACCAGAAACTATGGAAGCCGACTGGATAGGATTTGAACTTCGGCTTTGCTACAACCTAATCTAGATGATGAATAAGGCCAAAAACATAAGGTATCTTTTGGGATATAAAATAATGTATACCATGTTACTTCTGAATAATCTAAAATTTTATAATTTTCAACTTAACCTTTTCCAAAAAATTTAAATACGCTTCTATTATTAATTATGTTTCGTTAAGCCCGAGCTTGGTCCAAAGATTGGTTCGACTGAATTTTTATTTTTAAAAAGTTAGAAAAATTTTAAATAATAAAAAGAAATTAAAAAACTAAAATAATAATTTTGAACGAGTTATTGAAATCTTCAAAATTAATTATGATTCACTAAATTTTTACAGTAATCGTAGAACCCATTTGAATCATAAGAAAAAATAAAAAAATAGTTTTTTAATTTAAATTATCTAAACAAAGTAAGAGATTATGGTTAATTAACTAATAAATTAAAATTAACAAAGAAAAGATTGAATATAAAGAGTAAGAAATTCAATTTTAATTAACTCATATTCAACGAAAATATCTAATAATTGATCATTTGGTCTAAAAGAAATAATACTCAAAATTGGGATGTTATTAGACATTTATGATTCTTACAATTTGTTTTTATTTTTAAATTTTAATTTATCATTAATTAAATGCATATTATTTAAATATTAAATATTAATTATTAATAAAAAGCTTCTCTATTAGTTAGAGATAAAGTTGCATACTATTGGACTTCTCCAAAAGCTCAGACCCCATGTCTCAGCAGGATTTCTACCTAAAAATATTGTTGTATTAATAAAAATATTTTAACTAAAACCGGTCAATATTATTTTGAGTTTGAATTTCAATTAAAAAAGAAAAATATTATTAAAAAATTAATTGTTTATTTTAGTTTATAAAAATTGATAAGTTTACGAAAACTAACCGATTACTTAATAAACCAATCAATTTTTAATAAAAATATTAATAAAATAAATCAAACAAAAAGTTAAAAATTAAACTACAAAATTGATCGATTTAAAGTTCATTTTTTGGATCATTGTGCATAAAATTTATTAAGAATTATTATTTTAATTATTATATAGATTATACATATTTTAATAATTTTGAATTATGATTTACAAGTCATAGATGATTATGGCCAACCGTACAAATAATCTTTTCTATTTAATTTATTTAAAAATTATTTTATTTTGTTTATTGTTCTATATGAAGTAAAACAATATATTTTTAATTTTTATAAAATAAATTATTTAAATAATTAAAGGTGAACAAAAAATTTTCATCATTATTTATAATATTAAATACCAACATGGTTAATCTCATTTTTAACAAATGTCAAATAATTATATTTTTATTTTTTTATTCTGGTTCTGTCTTATAGTTATTAAACTAGACCTAAGAATAGAAGTGGTTCAGCCGGATTCTGACGAGGCTGTACGTTGCCGTTTGGATCCATGGGAGCAACTGTTGAATGCGAGAATTCTGGCTTAAGGATTCCTGCAAAACAAAGAAGGCACGTCGGGGGTTGTTTCCCGA
>JANZXR010000006.1:36180693-36193935 GCA_027575705.1 Erythroxylum echinodendron
TAATTAAAATATATTTCAAATTAATATTAATTTATAATAAAATTTTAATTTTTAAATTATTTATTTTATTAAAATAAAATAACTTTATTAATAATATGTTAAGAAATATTATATAAGAGATTAAATAAATTTATTTAATTAAAAATAATTTATCTTTAAGTTTTATCTAATATATAAATATTATCAGTAATAAAAATATAATTACATCAACATTAACAATTAAATAAGTTTTTGTTTTTATTTAAAAAAAACTACAAATTAAAACTAAAAATTATAACAAAAAAATAAAAGTAGAACTAAACGGGCCCTTAGCTTTTGTTTTATCTTTATTACTTTATTACTAATTTTAAGTATTTTTTTTGGGTTAAACTAACTAGTATTTGGTGTCACATGGGTAATTGGCTAATTTGGATTCAAGCCGGATACGACCTTTTTGGACAATAAAATTCTCCCTCACGAATTTTAAAATAACTTTATTTTACTGTATCATATGTAGTTTTTTTAAGAAATAAAATAAAATAAATATTTCTATAGATGAAACGATTCACAACTTTACAAAAGAGTTCTCAGACCATCACTCTGTTAGTCTAACAGAAGAGCTGATCTAAAGAAGATGATGACAAAGAATAGTAGAACAATTAAAGAAGCGTGAATATTTTAGAGTTTCCAAGTACCCTTGACGTCTGTTTTTTTGCCATGAAAAGGCAGTAGAGATAAAGAGTAACGTTAGGATCACCATTGTTCGATTTGCTAATGAATTAATACTACCATTGAAGAAAAGAGACGGTAGCAAGATTTATTAGAAAAGACGCCTGATGAATGTAAACTCCAGTCGATTTGATCCTCCTCTTCCATATTAGAGAGCTGGGGAGATGGTCAAGAAGGTAGTGGAGCCTCGAATGTGGACTTGCCATGCGTCGTTAACAATCAGAGAGGAAACTTTTAGCATTAAAGGCATTCGGTTCCTAAGCCTTCGGAAGTCAGGAGAACCTATATGTGGACTGATGTCAAGCCAGTTGTCAAACCACACCCAGGTTTGCCTTCCGTTGCCAATACGATGTTTGATATGAGGATATACCGTATACGGTATTCCGAAGTTTCATCATTTGTTTGAGTAACCAAGATCCATTCCGAGATTAATCAGCCTGCCAAAAATTTGAATGTTTCAAGCACATTTCATGTACCCATTTAGACCATAAGGCAGAATGATCGGTGTATAGTCTCCATAGACACTTACGCATGGTAACTTTCTGCATGTGAGCTATCGGAATAACACCGACACCTCCGTAGCGTTTAGGGAGAGTGATGTCTTGCCATTTCACTCTCGCTTTTGGGGAGGTACCAACCTGTCCTGTCCAAAGAAAATTTTTTATGATACGTTCCAGCTCCTTGAGAACTTTCCGAGGTAATGCAACATGAGCAACCAATGAACATGCAGACTATTAGGTACAGAGATAATCTGTGCGAGTCGAGCTGCATAAGAGAGGAAACGATTCTGCCAAGCCATTACTCGATTCTTCAGTCGTTCAATTGTCGGTAAGCAATCAGTAAATTTCGGTTTGGATGCCATGATTGGGATTCCTAAATATTTAAAAGGAATGGCACCATTTCTTTAACTTGTGATGAGAAATAATTACTCTTCTCGACATTGCAAGATAAACCAGACCAATCCCCAAAAAGAGGAAGGGTGTGCATGAGAATCTGTATGGATTGTAGATTGGCACTGCACAAAAGAACCAGATCGTCTGCATATAAGAGATGGGTAAGGCTAAGGTCCTTACAATTATCATGGAATTGGAAAGCTCCATTACAAATTTACAAGCTACCAGCTGGTTTAATAGTCTAGAGAGCCCCTCCATCACAAGAGTAAATAAATAAGGCGAGAGGGGGTCGCCTTGGAGTATGCCCTTGGCAGGTTTGAATGGAATGGGGGGATGCCATTGACTAGCACACTTAAAGGAGAGGTGCTGACATAAGCCATGACCCATCGAATAAATTGTGTAGGCAAATGAAGTGCTTCGAGACAGAGATGAATGAATTGCCAACTGACTATATCAAAAGCTTTAAAGAAGTCGATCTTAATCAAGCAACTGTTAATATGCTTACTCGAATGATATTCCCGCATCAGCTCCTGTAGCAGGAGGATGTTATCACCAAGGTTTCTTTTAGGAAGAAAGGCACTTTGAGTGGGGTTAACCACAGCCGAGAGCACTCTCTCTAACCTCTCAGCAAGTAGCTTTGATATCACCTTATGTATAACATTGCAGCACGAGATAGGCCTGCAGTCTGTCATGTCGCAAGGATGAGTTTTCTTAGGCACCAGACAGACGTAGGCATGTTTAATCACCTGAAGCATTTTAGGAGATTCAAAGAATTCCAATACGGCCTCGGCGAAGGGTTGGCCTGTAATGTCCCAGGTGTGTTGGAAGAAAAAGGCAGTGAAGCCATCTAGACCTGGTGACTTCGAGGGATGTAGATTAAAGATGATCATTTTGACGTCCTTGCCAACGATTGGGTAGACGAGGCCCTCCCTTTCTGTACTTCCTTCAAACAGCCTAGCAACATTCAAGCTAGGTGAGCTTGAATCTGCTGAGCCCGTCAGCCGCACGAAATAGGTTCTAGCAATCAACATAAGGTGCTCTGTCCATATGTTCTTGGCCCTCATGATCTCGAAGTTTAGAAATTCTATTCACGTTCCGTCTAGCTAACAAAGGGCCATGAAAAAACCCAGTGTTGGAGTCGCCATCTTTGAGCCAATGTAGTCTGGCTTTTTCCTTGAAAATTTATTTAAGAGGAATCAAATTTTATATTATCAAATGTTAGTAATTAAATTTCAATTAAAATATGTTTATTGTATTCATAAGACTCTGATCTAAAATGGAATTAAAATTTTCATCAATTGAATCATGATCATTCATGATTTTCAATTAATCTAATTCGAACCAAGTAGATCTACAAGAGAGACAATTCTCTCATAATATTTACTTGGATATATTGTCCAAACTATTAATCATTTTTCTAATCCAAATAATATAAATAAGTTTAAAACAACGTCTTAGTAAATCCCACTAAATGCGGAGTTTGAGAAAGTCTAATAGTATGCAACTTTATCCTCAACTAATAAAGAAATTATTCTCCATAAACTTTCAAAAAAGAAGAGAAAAAAGCAAAAAGTTTGAGATCTGTTCGAAGAAAACAAATTGTACAATATAAACAAATTCTTGTATTAAAAAGAAATGATATAATCAAATAAAAATAAGGAAATTCAAAATAAAAATAAAAAGTAAAAAATAAGAAGGGCAAAGAATAGAAATAAAAGTTAAAATACGCAAATAAGTAAACGAACAAGAAAGAAAATAAATAAATAAGTATTATAGATAAAAGTGTTTATGTTAAAAAATAAGACACAAAAATTGAAGGAAAGGTTCATAAGACCTAAAAAAAAAAGAGGACCTCTGTGTAGGATCTTCTACCCATATCCTAATTCATTAAAGTTTTTTATTGAAAGTCAAGTCCTTAGTAAGCTCTAATAGAGTCATATCCTTTTTAATCACCTATCCCGAGTTCTTGAATTTTCCTCTTTTTCTCTTACAAGTCTTGAATAATATTTTTTTTGCATTTTCTCATTAGCAATTTCTCATTAGAACATTAGGATGTCTTCTCTTAACATATTCGAGTCACCTAAGTCTTGTCTCTTTTAATTTATCATTAATGTTAACAATCCTCATTTTATCTCTTACCACTATATTTTTAATCTTATCTCTTCTTATACAGTTATACATCCAATGGAGCATTCTCATATTTGTCATCATTAACTTATAACTATGCACTTGTTTAATGGGCCAATACTCTGTCCCATAAAACATGGTCAATCTAATTGCTTAACGGTAGATTTTACCTTTTAGCTTGAGTTGTAACTTCTTTTCATATAAAACTCCTGATATACCCCCCTCCATTTATATCACCCTGATTTGATATGATAAATTATTCATCTATTTGCCATTACTTTATACGATGGATCGAAGGTATTCAAAATAATCTTTATGTGTTATAACTTCGTAACCACACCATATACTACCTTATGGCCTGAAAAGTTATACTCTAAATATTCAAACTTTAACTTATTCAATTAAAAACCCTTTGACTCTAATGTATTCTTCCAAAATTTTAACTTGACATTAACACTCTTTTTTATTTTATCCACTAAAATAATGTCATCAACAAACAATATACACTAAGGTACATCCCTTTAAATATTCTTAATGAGCTTATCTATTACTACTACAAACAAAAAGAGGCTTAATAAGGATCCTTAGTATAGCATAATATAGATAGAGAAATAATTTTTTAACTCCTCTTTTTGTCCCTACTCTAGTCTCAACACCTTTATACATATTCCTAATTAACTGTATATAGGTCATAGGTAGGGATGGCAGTGGGTTTTCAACCCAGTTAATATCTACACCACCCAATCCAAAAAATGAACATGGAGGCTAAAAAATGGATTTTAAATGGATGCTAAAAAATGGATGTAGATATAGATTTGAATATGGGTCTAGTGATAACCCAAATCGATGGATATTCATACTGACCTATTTTTTATTAACTCTATTTTTGTTTTTTCTTGAATACTTATAGTTAAATATAATAAAATATTAATATTTTCTGAAGAGAAATAACTTTAAAATCCCCACCTTACTCCTCAGGTAAGACATACAAATCAAAATCTTGACTTATTATTATTAAAGTAATTTTGATTTGGAGTATTCACAAAAATCTGCTCTTTATATTTTCTATTTAGAAGTTATATTTTTGTGTGCTATATAACCCGATGGATATCCAAAAACCCAAACAATTCAATGGATTTAGATATGGATAGTAAATCATAAAAATCGATGGATTTTAAATGGATAATGGATTGAGTCATAAAAAATGGATATAGATATAGGTAGAGTAATACCCGAACCGAACCCTATCCATTGCCATCCCTAGTCATAAGAACTCTCTTAACTTCTAAACATCTTCACATAACTTCCCCAGGTACCTGTCATAAGTCTTATCTAAGTCAATGAAAATCATGTGTAGGTCTCGCTGTCTTTCTCTGTAATATTCCATTAATCTTCTAAGGAGGAGTATAGCTTCTGTCGTAGACCTTCTTGGTATGAAACCAGATTGGTTCTCTAAGATCAGTGCATCCTTCCTCAATCTTTTATCAATCACCTACTCTTATAACTTTATATTGTGACTAAGTAGTTTGATCTATAATTGTTACAGCTTAACTTACCAAGCGAGACCCTTTTCTCCTAGGTAATTTCACACCTCTATAGGTAGCGCATCATGTCCTACTGCCCCTTTCACTCTTCATTTTCCTTAAAGCTCTTTTAATTTCTTCTTTTGTAATCTATCAGCAACAAGTAAAGTTTTAATATTTTTCGGGCATACTATAATTACCCAAAGACATGTTCTCATCTTCGCCTTTATTAAAAAGGCTATAAAAGTATCTTTTTCATATTCTCTTAATGTCATTCTCATCCATAAGCAACCATCATGATTTTATACAACAAATTTGATCCAAGTCTATTGCTTTATATTCTCTGGCTCTCGCCAACTTAAATATATCTCTTTCCCCATCTTTAGTTTTTAATCGTTGATATAATTTCTCGTAAACTCTAATTTTGGCTTTTGAAACTATCTTCTTCACCTATTTCTTTACTACTTTATAACTTTCACTATTAATTACCCTCTCTAATCTATTTTGCTATCTAATAGAGCTTTATAAGTAACCTTTTTGATCTTCATCTTTTCTTGTACATCTTTATTTCACCATCAAGACTCCATCTTACTGCCCCTAAGCCCTTTATAAAATTCCAAGATATGTTCAACTACATTTCTTATAAGAGTTGTTACTCCCACCCACCTCTGGTTAACATCTCCTTCCTATTTCTATTATTCTCAAAACATTACTCTATCTCTATGTTGTTTAAAAGTACCCCCTTTTAGATTTCACCATCTAACTCTAGTACACCTTCGAGCTCTTCTCTTCTCTCTCCAACCCTTGATTATAAGACCTATAACTAACAATATGTACTAAATTGACAAGCATGCATTAGTAACACCTTACAGTCCCCACAACTAAGTCGATCGCTCTGCCTTACAAAAAAGTAGTTAATTTTGAGTTTTCATCATTTGCTCCTAAACATCATTTGGTGCTTTTTTAACAAAAAAATAAGTTGGCTATTACCAAATCAAATACTACAACAAAGTCCAACAAAGCAATGCTATTATCATTCCTATCTTCGTACCTAAAACTCCCATTAGCCCTTAAATACCCATCTAAGGTTGCCTTTATGTAGTCATTAAAGCCTCCTCCTAGAATAACTTTCTTGTTAGGGGGAATCGACTAAATCACCTCAAGTTCTTCTTAGAATTGGTGTTTAAATTGTTATTTCAACCCTATTTGAAGTGCATAAGCACACACTATATTGAAAACAACACCTTTCACTACAATCTTTAAGGATAAAATCCTATCATTAATCCTCTTTGTACTCATAATTTGGTGTATGAGTTCCTTTACAGCTAAGATCCCTACATTATTTTGTTGCCTTGAACACGCTGAATATCAAAGTTTGAACCCATTGATCTCTTTCGCTTTAGCCCCTGTCCACTTTATCTCTTGGATGCAGACTACATAAATCTTATATTTGTCTAGAATCTCCACTAATTCAAACAACTTCTCTATAAGAGTCCAGATATTCTAAGAACCTAAGCATAATTTGTTAAGATCTTCTCTTCTCTTAGATCCAGAACTCACCAAAAAACTAAATCTTACTCTATCATCAGAATTCAAAATCATTACTCCTACCCTAATACCTAATGCAAGCTAAGAAAAGTAACAATGGATTGAAATTTAAAAATCCGAATAAAAGGGATAGACTATAAATAAGTCAAAAAGAAGAACTACTAAAGCAATTAAAAATAGGAATCAAATAGTCTATACTACTAACAACACTAGACAATAAATAGCAATAGTTGAAAGGAAAAAGAAAATAATCAAAGGAGTTAAATAAATAAAAACAGTCAAACCAACCAATTTTCAATTTTTTTTCAAAAACATTCAAAGAAAACAAACCTCTAATCAATAATATCGAAGTGAAAAGTATAATATTAAATCCCAAAATGAGCACCAAAATAAACAAACGCACAAATCACAAGCACAAATGACCACAAACAAACAAATACTTAGATGGTCTAATCAAAACCAATAAGGCACCTCTCGCCTAAAACAATATTAGTAGAGAAATACCTTACTAGAAGAAAGCCACGGGGAGAAACTAGAAGCGAGGTGTAAGAAACAAGAACCTCAAAACTGTAATACTCTCACTTCATTATACGATATGCAAGATCTTAAACATATATAATTCTCACATATAAAGTAGTCGTACCTTAATCCATACGATTGTTTGATGTTGGTACGAAAATCAGACTCTTCAGAACTCTTGATTCTCTTCTGTGTTTTTATTCTTTTTCCTCACTTTTTCACTTATGTCTCTTATATGATGGTTATTGACAGAAGCAAGTTAATAGGCAAGAATAAGACCAAAAGTAGTGACGTTTATAAGTGGTTTTTTTTAGAAAACCACCTTTTAATTACCATAATCATCATATTGGTATTAAGCTTTATAAACATTTATTACATGAGACATTAATAATCTAACATTCTCCCACTTGGCTCATGTAACATTGCCATCTTCATAAGTCATTCGTTGAATAAATCATTCATCATAATCAAGAATTAAAGCTAACGTGAGTCATGACGGTTGTATGTGATTTAAACAACATATGCCCTTCCATGTACTACAAAGTTAGTCTTCTTCATGAAATGATCAATAAATGGGAAACACATAATTGATCAAAAATAATGTCTATTCAATACAAAAATTGTTATCATCATTCCATCTGATTTAGGATACACATTTGGAAAAACAAGTAAATCAGAAACAAATTCAATAATGAGCTCAGAATGTCAATTACATTAAAACATAAACATCATCATAATATTCATTAATGCCTACTTAACAATAATGCCTATACTATCAATATGCCCCATAAATATTTTAGGTCGTAATCCCTTAGTAAATCGGTCAGTAATCATAAGATTAGTGCTAATGTGCTCAATTGACACTTTATGTTTATGAACCTCTTCTTTAACGGCAAAATATTTCAATTTTATATGTTTAGCACCTTTGGAATACTTGTTGTTTTTATAAAAGAAAACTGTTGCGGAATTATCACAATAAATTTTTAGCAACCTGGCAATACTTTCGACTATTCTAAGTCCTGAAATAAAGTTTTGCAACCACTTACCCTGAACCATGGCCTCAAAGCACACCATAAATTTAGCTTCCATAGTGGATGCAACAATTATTGACTGCTTCACACTCTTCCATGATATTGCTCATCAGGATAAAAGATATACGCAGCAAAATGTAGATATTCTAATATCCACACAACCAGCAAAATCTGAATCTGAATATCTAATTACTTCAAGATGATCGAACCTCCTATAGGTAAGCATGTGATCTTTTGTCCCTTGCAAATATCTGAAGACTTTCTTTGTAGCTTTCCAATTATCCAATCCTAGGTTACTTTGGTATCTACCAAGCATACCAACAGCAAAGCTAATGTTCGGCCTTGTACACGTTTGAGCATACTTCAAACTCCCAATAACAGATGTATAAGGAATTCCTTTCATCTGTTTTTGTTCTATAGCATTCTTTGGACATTGCATGAGACTAAATTTATCTCCTTTTTGAATTGGAACTGGAGACAAGCCTAATGATCCTTGGGATCTATCCTGAAATATTTCTATTCCAATCACATAGTTTGCCTCTCCTGCGTCTTTCATTTCAAAGTTGTTAGGCAGAAACTTCTTAGTCTCACTTAATAGACCAAGATTATTAGTTGCAAGCAAAATGTCATCAACATACAGAATCAAAAAGATAAACTTATTCCCATTGACCTTCAGATATATACACCGATCAACAATGTTTCTTTAAAACCAAAGGAAACAACAGTATCATTAAACTTAAGATACCATTAGCGGGAAGCTTGCTTGAGTCCGTATATTGATTTTTTCAGTTTACACACCATGTGTTCTTTCCCTTCAACTGAAAAACTTATTGGTTGATCCATATATACATTTTCCTCCAAATTTCCATTTAAAAAGGTATTTTCACATCTATCTGATATAGTTCTAAATCATAATGAGTCACTAGTGCTATGATAATTTTGAGAGAATCTTTCTTGAAAACTAGTGAGAATGTTTCCTTGTAGTCAGTGCCATCTTTTTGAGTAAAACTCTTAGCAACAAGTCTAACCTTATGACGTTCAAGGTTGCCATGAGAGTCACGCTTCATCTTAAAAACTCATTTACACCCAACTCTCTTGCACCCTTCAGGCAACTCTACAAGGTCTTAAACACTATCATGTTCCATGGATTTAAGCTCATCTTTCATTACATCTAACCATTTATTAGCATTAGCACTATTAATGACTTGTGAAAATGAAACCGGATCATCATTAACTCCTAAGTCATCTTTCAACTCTTGTAGATACATAACATAATCATTTGGAATAACAGATCTCCTTTTTCTTTGAGATCTTCTTAATGCTATTTCATGTGGTTCTTCTATTACAGGTTCATGTTCATCAGGGGCATATATTTACTCTTCATGATTGTTATGCTGTGCAACAATTTAAGGAACAACAATTTGAGTTGTGGGAACACAAGTCAAAGGGATTTGTATTCTAACTTCCTTAATTTTCACATTTCGTGAAACGACACTCCCACTAATTTCATCATTCTCAATAATCCTAGCATTTCCAGTTTCAACAATTCTTGTACAATGATTAGGACAATAAAATCTATACCATTTAGAATTTTCTGGATAACCAATGAATTATCCACTAATTGTTCTTGCATCCAGTTTCTTTTCTTGTGGATTATAAATCCTTATTTCTGCTTGGCAACCCTAGACATGTAGGTGCCTTAAACTAGGTTTCCTACCAGTCCACTGTTCAAAATGTGTCTTTGGAACTACCTTACTAGGAACTCTATTTAACAAAGACATGGTAGTTTTTAAAGCATACATCCATAATAATAAGGGTAACGATGGATTACTTAACATACTTCTAACCATGTACATTAAGGTTCAATTATGCCTGATACACCATTTTGTTGTGGTGTACCTGGCATTGTGTACGAACCAGGATGTTGTCCATTTTCATCATATCTTCCGTAATACTTATCACCTCTATCAGACCTAACGATTTTCACTTTTCTGTCTAGTAGCCTTTCAATTTCAATTATATAAATTTCTAAGGCATTCACTGCTTGAGATGTCTCATGCAGTAAATAGACACATCCATAACATGAATAATCATCAATAAAGGTAATAAAGTATTTTTCTTTATCGAAAGAATTAACATCAAAAGGTCTACATATATCGAAGTATACAATTTCAAGAAGCTGAGTGCTTTTCATGGCACCTTTCTTTGTTTACCTTGTTTACTTTCCCTTAATATAATCCACACAAATATTGAAATCAGTAAAATCCAAATTTGGAAGAATTCCATTCCTTACTAATCTTTCCATTCTTTATTTAGAAATATGACCCAAATATTTATGCCACAAGTAAGCAGAGCAGTCATTCACTAAACTATGTTTCATTCCAACTTTAGGATGCAGGGTCATAAGAGTTTCAGCATATAAATTATCAATATTCAATTTATATAAACCATCACAAAGTATACCAGATCAAATCATACCAGTATGCTTAAACAAACTGAAACATCCATTACCAAACTTGAAAGAGTATCCAGTAATATCAAGTTTAGATAAAGAAATCAAATTCCTAGAAATACTAGGTACACAAAGAGTTTCAAATAAATCTAAATGATGCCCAGTGTTTAGGATTAAACGGTAAGTCCCGACTACTTCCACTGGAACCTTTACTCTATTCCCCATGAATACAAACTTCTCATTTGGGTTTATGGTTTGGATCGTAAGGAAACCCTACATACTATTAGAAATATTAGTTGTATATCCAGAATCAATCCACCAAGTATTACATAGAACTTCAGTTAAATTTGATTCAAATCATACATAAGCCTTAAGCTTACCTTTTTTTCAAACCAAGCCTTACGTTGTGTGCAACCCTTCTAGAAGTGTCCAGATTTTCCACAAAAATGACCTTTGTTATTGTTTACCTTCTTCTGGATCTTAACAGAGGACTCGTTGGTCTTCTGTGTTCCTTTCCCCTTTCCATGTTTCTTATGTACTTTCTTACTAGCTCCTTGATATTTCACAAAATGGATGGAATTACTTCCTTGATTCTTAAGTCTTGTTTCCTCCTGAGCCAACATAGTGTGCAGTTCATGCACATTCCATTTGTCTTTTATGGTATTATTGCTCCTTTGGAACGGATCATACTTAGACAGTAAAGATTTCAAAATGAACCGTACAAGGAAATTTTCATCCACTTCCATTCCCGGAGACTTAAGTCTTGTTACAATATTTGTTATTTCAATGACATGTTCATGCATAGTACGAGAACCACCAAATTTCATAGCGGTCAAAGTACACATTAATGTCCCAGCAAGAGACTTATAAGCTATTTAGGAGTGCTCTTCCACAAAACTCATAAATTCTTTAGCACTTTCAGTTTTGGGAAGAGCTGACTTGATGTTGTTTGCTATGTTTATTCGCATAAACATCAAGCTCAGTCTGTTTGATTTTTCCCAAGCTCTATATTGAGTCTCTTCTTCATTACTGCTAGTATTAATAATAGTAGCAGGCTTCTCAACTTGAAGTGTTAAATCAAGATCCAATACACCAAGGTGAAATTGGATTTGTTTACTCTAGTCAAAAAAATTTAGCCTATTAAATATTGGTACAGACGAAGCTTGTTAATGTAAAGACATAGGAATAGAAACTTCAATAAACTAACATATTATAGATTCAGATGAGATATTATATTAACAATTAATGTACATTAATGTTCTCCTTTGGGTTATACAACAATGCACAAAATAATCATAATGATGCCAATAATATTTAACATTATTAGATAATGATTCATACAGTACTTAGAAATATCTATTGTCGTTGGATAAATAAGCAAAACTAATACTGCATTTGCATACCCAACAATCATATTCGTTAATTATACGAACAACCAATTATCCTTTGGGTAATTCATAAATTTCTTATAATAATGAATTTCAATCTACTCATAGATAAACATCATTTATAACATCAATTTTATGAGTGAGTGATTAAAAAATTCTAGTGAATTTAGAACTAATTATCCTAAAGATTTGATCACTTTGGTGATTCAAAAATCTAAAATAATATTGTTCCAAATTTGATAAATGCGTAAAATATTAAATATTCAATTATCACATCATAAACATACCGCCAATCATTATTGTTAACATACATGCATACAAAACACTATACATAATTATTATTAATCTTGATAACAGTAATGCTGTCAAAATCGATAAACAAGTTAACGTGCATATACTTCATCCTCATTTTTTACTATTCACGTTAAAATGCATATATTGTTGATAATTATAATTAATTATGTAATTCACGTACACTAACATAACTATTCAGGCATACATAATTTATTATTATTATTACTGCCTACGTTCATTCATCTTTTATTGTTTAATACTATTAACATTGTTCATAACATGTTCATCGTTATCAAAAACAACCAGCGACATAACAACGATGATGCACCATCACACCAGCCGCACACACGGCTAACACGACAGTCATCGATGCTATCTTACGCCACCAAGGGAAACATCATCACCATCGACAACGAGGAGGGAAGCAGACAATAAACATATGACATGGATGATGTATCATCACGATCGACAACTTCTAACATCACCAACATCGACACATGCCATTGTCACTGGTAGCATCTAGATCATCACCGAGGCATGATGTCACAAAACCCAGTAAATTCACTGTCATCCTCGATGCTGCAACATTCTAGCGACGAGCATAGATGGTGAACACACATCTGTTGTCAGTGACATTGGTTACGTATCATCCTCGACGGTGTGACACCACTAAGAAAACACAGACATTTCTCACGTACTTGAAAAATTCGTTGTAAAAATAAAATTGCCCTATATATATATATATACAATCATTGCTTT
>JANZXR010000006.1:36210214-36221168 GCA_027575705.1 Erythroxylum echinodendron
TTTATAAATATGAAATTAATTCTTAAAATAATTATAAAGTTATAATTATTTAAATAAATATGTAATGAAAATTTTGATATATTATTTAAATAAAAATAAAGAATAAAAAATTAAAAAATTGAATTAATAAAAAAAAGAAAAACGAAAAAAAAAGAAACAATAATGGAAGAGCTATAGTGTTCCTTCAATTGGTTGGAGTTGCCGTAAGATTCTTGTCATGGCATCTTATGTTTTATGATTAGATGCTGCACCACTTAGTTTGGGTGGGCTTGGGCGAATCCTTTCAGCTTTGATTCATCTCAGTTGGTTTCAATCAAAATGGTTATAGCAGAGCCTTCTGAAACTTCTTGTCACTCATGGGGAAAGCAATAATTTTTCAGGGATCATTGGATTGCTTGAAACTTAGAGGACACATGGTGAGTTTCGGGCAGTCATCTGGTACGCCGGATCCCGTCCCATTGCCAGAACTTGGGGCGAAGTCTTTGTTCTTGACAAGGTCATCTCTGATGCTGTACATCTCTACTTGGGAAGACCTGCTCGAAACTTCCATGGATGTTTTTGCCAAGATTGCTTCAGGTGTATTGAAGGTTCGAGTAAATCACCAATCCCCTCTGTCTAAGGCAGCACAGGCACATTCAGACCTTGAAAGCCGAAAGACCTCAGGGTCAATCGTGTTGATTCCTTGACAGAAAATGATCACTAACTGTCATTACCTACCCATCTGCAATAAATTTCAAGTGATTTGCTTGGAAATTTTCTAATTTTTTACCCATTTGTTGTCTTCATCTAATATAACAACAATACTAAGTGAAAGTCTCGCTAAAACACGAACTCTGAAAAGATTCAATATTACGGAGTCTTACTCTTTTCATCTTCATCTAACATTACCAGACACCTAATTCAGTCTTATATGACCAGATATAGATCTTAACTAAAACATTCTCGGATTGACAACTTTTTACAAATGTTTAATTCCCAGTTTTAACAAGTGCTGAATCTTGGTTGTAATCTAAACAAAAATTGAATTTTAAAGTTTATTAAATTTTAAGTTATTTTTTATAACAATAGAACGAAATCTTTGTTGTTTATGATATATATTTAGGCCTCTTAAGGAGTGGTCAAGTTGATAGAGTTGAAGGTATGGGGCTAAAAGATCCTGTGTTCGAATTTCTTCACTTACACTCTTTCGATCGAGCCTGTCGTAAAGGACTTGTCTAATGCGGAGTACCCAGTTGACGTAATTTGTAAACTATTGCGTCAATTCAGATATTTACTCAGTATGCATCTAGACGATAATATTTGTTGGTTCTTCCATTTCAAAAAATATCTAATCCAATCTAACCATGCCTACTATTTTTCAAGTAAACATTGACATTTTATGAACAACAAAGATTTTTTTAGTGAAATCAATAAATTACTAAACGGAACTATTGTTTTATTAAAATTTTAAAAGTTGTTTACTCAATTAAAAAACAAATATTAGATTAAAAAATTGGAAATTTTAGAATTGATTAACAAAAAAAATGCATAATTAATTAGATTTTGTCTTTCAATTTATCGAGATGAATTAGTCGACAAGAAAAGGGCAAAAAAAAGATCAGATGTTCTGTTTCGATTAACTAGTTCTTATCATATGTGATGTCTGCACAAATACGTTAGACCAGATTAAGTGACAAAAAATTAATACCCCCTAACATAAATAGGATGCTCTAATTAGGGATGACAAAATTAACCCGACCAATTTTTAATCCGCATTGAGAGGACCATGGGCCAATCCGACCTATTATTTCTAAAATGACGTTGTTTTGAAAATTTTTTACTTAAAAAAATAAATAACTGGCCTGCTTGTCAGGCCATGGGCTACTATGACTTGCCTGATCTAAACCCAACCCGATCTATTGACATCCCTAACTCCAACCTACTAGAAATGCAAAATTTGGGAAGCTGTTAGGAACCTAGAATCAAAAAAAAAATTTGAAAAGGGCGAAGGGCCACGTGAGGCGAATCACGTGCAGTGATCATCATTACCGGCAAGCCAAATTCTCTCCCCAAGCACACAATGCAACCGCCGCCTCATTTGCACGCATAACAGAAATCCTACTCTCTCTCTCTCTCTCTCTCTCCCCCCCAAACTATACCTTATTATTATTATTATTAAATAAATAATAATTACAGAATTACAAAAACTAATATTTTTTAATGTTTTTTACTTATATAATTAATTAAGCAAGTCTTGTTATTTTTACCAGCGATCGTGTGCGGCGCAGATGCATTATCTCATTCTCCCGCTGCTCCATTGTCCCGATGATGATGCTACTATATCGTTAGTACGTGTATTTCACTCGATCAAATGTGCGTGGGAAACCCACACGTCCAAGTTGGTTACTTGAAAAGGAAACAGAATCGAAAAGTTATTATTATGTTTCTGTTTTGCATCGCAGGCGAGAGAGAGAGATGTTTGTCTGCGTTAAAGTAACAAGAAATTCAGATGAATGATTATAAGCCGCACGATCTGTGAAGGAATGCGCGTGTACTACACTCAATCCAAAGACGAGTGAAATAGTAGTAGTAGTACAGTACACATCTTTGTTTTTTTTTTCTCTCTTTTTATTTGCTTCTGGTTCGTATCAATTCAAAGCTTTTGATTTGTACACAGTACACACACTCTCACTACAATGGCTCAGAGTAGTTTCATGCTTCAAGATCCTGCTGACCATATCAAAGTGAGCTCTTTCTACGAGATTGATCCTTCCAAGCTCCCTTCCAAATCACCTCATCACCTTCTCAAGTGTATCAGAATCGTCATGGTGAGTCATTTCAACGTACCCCATTTCGTCATTGGAGCTCACAGCTTGCTTGCTTAGCTAATTTGTGTTTTGTTATCGTTTGCAGGTGAATGAGAAGACGAGGATGAGAGTATCTCTGAGATACCCGAGTTTGCATTCTCTGAGAGCGTTCTTCGACGAGAGTATTTGTCGTGGGAAGTCCGATGTCAACTTCAAGAAGCTGCCGGCGTTGGACGAGAGGTATATCATTGGGTCGGAGGTCGCTGCTGAAGCTCTTTACCGGAGAATCCGACCTCATGAACTTACTGAGAAGATAAACTCGTGGCGGTTCTGGAGTTCGAGTCCCAGGAGTGTTGTGGTCTCGAAAGAGGGTTCTCTGTGGTCGGAGCTAAAAGAGAAGGGGATGGTCAAGTGGGGAAAACGCCGGCAGGTTAAGTTTCTGACTCATCGTGAGGAGAGCAATGAGTGTGGAGCGATTGTGCCTTGTAATGTTACGCGTGAATCGAAGAAGGAGAGAGTAGAGGAATCAAGTGAGGAAGAAGAAGAAGGGAGTGATGAGGAAGGTGATGTTAGGAAGAGTGGCAAGAGAAAGTGCCGTGAGATTATGAACATAACCCAGACAATCAAAAGGCCAAAACGTGAAGTGAAGAATCAAGTTGCGATCTGCAAACAGAAGAGGAAGAACAAAGAGGTCAAAACCTCCATACAAAGATGGTCTACTGAGAGGTATAAACAGGCAGAGGTGAATATGCTGAAGATAATGAAAGAGCAAGGAGCAGTGATCGAGAGACCCATATTGAGGCCAGCACTGAGAGCTCATGCCAGGAGGTTGATTGGTGATACGGGTCTGTTAGACCATTTGTTGAAGCACATGTCAGGAAAAATAGCACCAGGGGGAGAAGAGCGGTTTAGGAGGAGGCACAATGCAGATGGAGCAATGGAGTACTGGCTTGAGAATGCTGATTTGGTCGATATCAGGAAGGAGGCTGGAATTCAGGATCCTTATTGGATCCCACCACCGGGGTGGAAACCCGGCGATAACCCAACCCGGGATCCGATTTGTGCCAAGGAGATCAATGAGCTCAAGGAAGAGATGAATAAGATTAAAAAGTAAATCATAATTCTTAATTGAATGTATAGTATTGTATTCACTTAATTTCCTATTGATTGTGTTGTTTCATAAAACAGGAACATTGAGGAGTTGGCATCCAAGAAACAAGACCAGGAACAAGCTGTTGAGACTACACCATTCTATGCTGTTGCTAGTACAAACATAGAGCAAGACTACTTTTTAATTCCATTAAAGGTATGTATGTATATCAATAAGTTGGATTGCATATTTTGACCAACAATGTACAAATGTATCTTATCAATTCCTAATGCAGGAAATGTACATTGATTTGATGAACAAAAAGGCTAAGCTTGAGGAGCAATTGTTGGAAATTTCCCAATCTTTGACTGGGATGGAGGTATGGAGGCATACATTTGAAGTGGGATTATATGCCTATAATAGAATAGTTGTCAATATTGTATTGGATCTCTTTATCGATTTTGATAGTAGTACTGGCCGGTTTGGTACGAAATACAAAATATATAAGTAACTTATTTTGGT
Source organism: Erythroxylum echinodendron (assembly GCA_027575705.1). Taxonomy (NCBI): domain Eukaryota; kingdom Viridiplantae; phylum Streptophyta; class Magnoliopsida; order Malpighiales; family Erythroxylaceae; genus Erythroxylum; species Erythroxylum echinodendron. The sequence continues at coordinate 36,214,613 of JANZXR010000006.1, forward strand.
ATCATCCACTAAATTGCTAAATTTTATCGATATATCATTCTAAGCTGAGTGATTAATCATGAAATTTGTCCACTTTATTGTTCCTTAAACATCAATATAATACTCTAAGTGCCATCCTGAACTGTATGTTTGATGACACTTTTAATGTTTTGAATAAAGATGTGATGAAATGAGATTGAGTGAAAGGATTTCCTGAATTGTGCTTGCTCCAGGAGGAAATGGGAAAACTAAAAACACAAGTGGAAGAATCAAACAGGACGGAGATACAAGCATCTTTTGGAGTATCATCGGATTCAAAACTATCAACTGAGATGAAGGAACAAAGCCCTTCGCAGAACAGGAAAGTAATGATATTAGGGGAGTCATCGGAAAAAGCACATTGTCACGGCGGAGGGAAAAATCTACACTATAGAAAACCACCAAAACTAGTAGAGTACAAGGCAGCGAAGATACAGAGGTTGAAGGGTGGGTTCAGGATATGCAAGCCTCAGGGGACTTTCCTGTGGCCAAACACGACCTTTCCTTCCTCTCAGTTTATGGTCCAACTTGATGAATATCACGCCATTCCTACACCTCCTTCTGTTTCATCCACATCTGCAACACAAGCTCTCGTTCTGTCACCTGTTAAGCCACTTCCTGACAAAAGGCTTGTCACTGTTCCTCAATCCAAGACTGTTGCCAAACTAGTTCCTTCAACCCCTGAAATATTCCACACTCAACATGAGAACAGCAGCACCAACAACTCTGCTTTTAGTACTGTCACTGTCTTAAACCTCAATGAACCTCCCAACGATCAAAAAGATAACTTTTTTCAAGGTCAGACCTCATCCTACCCTGTCACCTATCATAGACGACAACAAACCTCGACTGCAACTTCTACAGAGCAATGGGTATGCACAGAGACCAAAACTCTTAATAACCCATGTTGCCAAATATCCGTTCGCATATGTTACTATAAACCTCTGATTATCTTCCGTTGTTTTGCATGTTCTAAACCAGTTGTCACCCAGAAAACAGGTTATGAGCCAGTCCAATGAGCAATTGAAGGAAATAGCTAAGCTCAACGAGAAGCAGCAAAGGGGATACTCAGACAGTGGAGGAACTTGGCTAGCCTTGGCTGCATCTAACCACCCCTCCTCAGATGACAAATCTAAACGGGGTTAAACAGATTAATAGGTATTATTATTACTCCATTATCACATATACGTTATTAATGGGCAATTGGGAACCATCAAAGCCCCAGTATAACAAGTGACTGATGTTACACGTTTTTTACTTCATTTGGTTATTCTATAGTTTACTGTTTCCAGGAGACGGAGAAAGCACAAGAAAAGAGCAAAGTAGGATTTAAGCAGAGATTATGATTCAAGCTGTTGCATTCTTTTCAATAAATATATAGTATATTGATTTTTCCAGACATTATTCGAATTTTTTCTGCAACTGTGAGAAGAACTGCAAGTAAATATGATCTAAAGGAGGCAATCAAAATTTGTACTTCGGAACAGGATAACAATACGATGGTCCGTCAATTTTTTTTAAAAATAATTTTGTAAAAATTAATCAATTTTTTAAAAATAATTTTGTAAAAATTAAAAGTATAAAACAATGTAAGTTTTAATTAAACCAATCAATTTTCAGTTCAGTTTATTTTAATAACTTTTATTATTAAAATTAATTAATCTATTAATTAATCAATTTTTATAAATTATAATTAATTAATTAATTTTTATTTAACAATATTCTTCAATTAAATTTTAACTTCTTCAAAAAAAGAATATTCAATTTATTTAACAAAAACACTCAGAACAAATCTCTCTAATACACGAAAATCGAGGTCTTAAATTTATTTAATATTTACTATATTTTAGAACAATTTAATATGGGTTAAATTTTTAACTTTTAAACCAGTTTAATATTCAATTTGATTTTTAAAATATTAATTATAAGGGATATTAGCATTGGCCTTTCAATGAAAGGCCACAAGTATTGGCCCTTTGATAAATTGCAACGTTGTTCCTGTCAATTTAAAGAGGCAGAGGAACTGATTTTTAAAGAATGGGAACTCGAACCCTAACTATCCCACTAAATACTTGTAACATAATTGCTTAAAAACGTTAAGGCTATCTTAAAGAATGGCCTAAAGGATAAAACTTTTTCAATGTAATGCTAACAGATCATGAACAATGATTGAGTTCTATAGTTTAGCATGACCCTTTAAACGATTGCCTCCAATTTCTTCAAAATTAATGCAGCAGGATAGTGCATCTGTCAGTTTCTTCAAATCATCAAATGTGTGAGCTGCGCAGAGAGTCACCCGCAACCTGTTTCAAGATGCTTGATATGAAGTTATTGAAGAGCCAGAATAATTACCAAAAGCTCGTGAAATGGCAAAGAAATAATCAACTTGAATAGCTATAGCTCCTTGGGTAGGATTCAATCTAAATCATAACCTTATTTGAGCTTTATGAAATAGAGAATTAGCTCTACGTTAAAGGGAGCTCATGTATGTTGCTACCAAGTGTAGAACCTCTCGGTAACACGAATCGATACCAGTGGATCAGGGAATGAAGTAAACAGTGGATTTGAACCCGAATCCCACACAAAACCACGTGTATTTATATATATGTAACCAGGACCAAAAGGGCAATGAAGAATTTGAAGCGCAACCTGCATGAGTTTGGAGGCACTGTTGGAGGTCGTATCGCTGTAACATGAAAACCAGATTTCAAGAGGAACCTGATTCACAAAGTGAGAATAGGTTAGGAGCTGTTACTGAATATACATTTCACAAACATACAGAGAGAGAAAACCGAGAGGAGGCCTAAATGGAAACCTGCTGGCTTGCAAGGCTTTCTCTTCACTCCCCACAATTAGTGAAATTATGGGACTTGTGATGGGAAGTCCAGTTAGAGCTTGAAAGTCTCGTACCCTGTTCCCGATTTCCCTTCTGCGCCATACTTCCTTCTTTGCCACCATCACAGCTGCTGCTTGGTCATAATCAAATTGTTAACATAAGGTAAATGATCAAAAAGGAAATATGTCATAAAAGTCATATTAACTTCGCATTCGTGCAATCATTATCTGAGACTTAGTAATCACTTATGCAACAAGGAACTCTTAGCCATCAAAATACAGTTTTCTACATTTAGAATTGAGATCAATGCTTAATGTAGATATAGGAACAAAATGGACGCATAGCACTATCCATGAACGGGTTCCAGCATGGGGCACTGAAAACTGTAGCAATAACCAATTAACCATAGGAAATGCACACCTTCCAAGTTCTTTTGAACAAACTAAGTTAGATTTGGCCAACAATACTAACTAGCCAAAGGTGAACAAACTAACATATTGCCTGAAGAAAAAAGAGGGAAAAGCATGACCATTTACCATGTGCAGCAGCAACAAGAGGAACTGGTAAAGCTGTTGAAAATATAAAAGAGCGTCCCCTTGATTGAATCAGTTGCTTCCATTTCTTGCTGCTCATACATCATCAGCATGGATATATTAATTTCATTTGCAGGACAACTTTGATGGAACCAATTTTTGAAGGCCAAAAGATAACGAGGAATAACTGATAGACAGAAAAACACCATTCTGGAGGAGCATTAAGAAAGACTTCCATTCCAAGCAGGAAAGTCCAAACAGCTCACCTAATGCGATGAAGCATCACTTATCCTTGGTGAATTATAAAGTAAATAGGTTTTATCGTTTTGCTTTTACTTTGTCCCATGGACACAGTTAAACGAAAGTATAGGAAATTCTTTACCTGCATGCTATAAATCCACCATGGCATCCAGCAGCCTTACTCAGAGTTCCAACAAATATGTCAACATCTTTTTCACAATTGAACTCCTCAGCAACTCCGCACCCATGCTTTCCACAAACAAAGGTTCCATGAGCCTACAAAATTCTGAGTAAATTTGAGCTTTTCTTATCAACTTGATTTCCATCAAATGACAACAAAGTGGCAGTTGACAGCAGGCAGTAAATCTCATAGTTCCATAATCTCTAGAGTGAAATCTCGATTGCTTCATGTGGAAAGGGAGATTGAAATGGTATCTCAGAAGAATCTGAACACTTACATCATCAATGACTAACAAAAAGCCAAACCTCTTCCGAAGACTCACTAGGTCAGCCATTGGTGCAAAGTCCCCATCCATACTAAACAAGCTGAAAATAGGCAATATTAGGTAACATACAAACTAGAAACAGGTTAGCGTTTGACTAATCAGAATGCCTCTAGTTTCTAAAACACAGAATTACACTTCCCAAATAAAACAACTAGCACATAACATGTGCAAGCACTAGGATACAGAAAAGAAGCAGATACAAATTATAAAAGGAAAACAGAAGAAGACAATAAAGAAAGAAGTTGCTGAATCTCAGCAGCTAGAATAGCCAGACTAACCTATCGGTCACCACAATTTTCCTCTTCCATTTACAACTTGATCTGTCAAGGAAAATGCCCATGATGTTAAATATGACTAATACAAGCTACAACAGAAAATGTGCACAATGGTAAATTGACATAAGACAAGGTCCTACAGTAATGAACTAAGGTGGGACATGTCACAGTGTCTATACACATAGACCTCCACAGCCCTTTGCCGTTCAGCAAGACGAATACCATCAATTATTGAAGCATGGTTTAACGCATCAGAAAATATGGCAATCTTTTCCTTTTTATGGGGTTCTTCAGTTTCAGCCAAAAGAGAACCAATGCTTCCAAAAGCTACCATTAATGCCATATTGGCAGAAAATCCAGTAGGACAAAGAAGACAATCCTATTGCACAAATTAAGAACAATATAGATCAGTCTTCCACAAAATAACCTATTCAAAGGAAAGTACATTAGGCCACAAAGGATATACAGATCCGATAAATGTAAATTAGTCATGAATCATTTGGAGAGTTCAAATGGCTTGTATCGATTTCATCATCTTGGTATCTCCTCCCCACTTCTATTCTAATAATAGCCAAATAAGCCAATATGACTACTCTCGTGAGCAAGTTCCAGGAATGTGCAGAGCATGCAAAATGATTGCAAATTACATGTGTTATGTTTAATGCCCACCCTGTCCATACTATGATTCAAGTTGTGTACCAAAAAAGTTATTAATGAATATGGCAGTTATCACTAATCAAAGGGCCAATACAAATATATAAACAACTTAAAGCTACAAAATCCGTACCTCTTTCTTCTTCAACTCTGCCAAACTAGACTCTAGTAACCTATGGTAATTGGTGTATCCACATATTAAAGCAGAACCTCTAGGCCCCATTCCATAATCTTGGGATGCCTGATTTAGTATTGAATTCAACACGCTTTTTAACTGCCTCAGAGAAAAACATTCAAGTCCACATCAGATAAGTAAGAAACAAACCTTTGCAGCAGCTTTCCTAACAGCGGGGTGTGATTCTAAACCTAAATAATCATTTCCAGAGAACAAAAGTAGCTTCTTGAATTGGCCAGCTTGAGGAATTAGTCCATTACTATACCCATCATCATCTCCTGCACACAATTCGACTTCTTACCAACAGAAAACAAACCATTCACCCACAAAAAGAATGTGAAATATAAAGAAAGAAAAGAACTTTTAAAGAAAACAACCACATTGATGCAAGCGAGGCATAAGAAACCAGACAACACCCACCAACAATACACGGCCAAACTTACAGGCAAAAGAGCAAAAGGGAAACAAGTCAAAGAGAAACCGGAGAGGAGTACCACAACTATGAATGTCAAGGAGCCATTTCCTACAAGTTTCCTCTGAAATTGAGATTTCAACTGAGGACCGATCCCATGGCTGCATTTCATCGAACACCTCATAATCTCCTTCAAGAGTTTCGAATTTCGACCGGTGTGGGTCGTGAGAGACGTAAATGGGTCTGAGAGAACGAAGAACTCTAAGTGAATCAAGCCTCGCAAGTGCTTCCTCTACCCACTGGTCCCATGAGCTCTTCTCCATCTCCATCTGCCAGGTTAACAAATGGAGACAGGCAAAGAGAGACACGATTGTAATAGAAGTAGCGCAGTGACTGATTGGTCATTACATAACAGTCAAAAAGCTATTCGTTGACTTTTTTAGAATCGAGTCAAAACACGTTACTAAAATGTTGAACTCCAATATTAAGAGCCTCCACTCCCGTGCTCTCGGGATTGGTAGAGGATGTAAATCGCGGGATGTGCTTCAACTGACCAGAGACTTGGGTTTACCCACTGATCTCACTATACAAGGGGCTCGAATCTTAAAGATTGTCCTCAAAATTCGAACCCCCACCCTGCAGGTCGCCAGTATAGTAGGCATCACACCACCCAAGCTTTTGCCAGTAGAGTTATGCCCCGAGAGCACGTTACTAGGTTCTACTGTGTGTATGCAAGGTACCGTAATATCGTGTGCTTTATTTTGAACTTAGTTTGGTTGGACGTTAATAGAACGAAATAGAATACAATAAAATGGAATAAAACAGGACAAGACGAAATAATTTATAATAAAATGAAATATAATATAATAAAAAATTATTTAGAAAAAATAGAAGAGTTAATATAGTA
>JANZXR010000006.1:36223367-36280698 GCA_027575705.1 Erythroxylum echinodendron
GGAACAGGCAACCATTCTCTTCCAGAAAATCAGCTTCGTAAATGATTTTAACCATATGATATGATATTGCACTTCTCTCAACGTACATGTAGAGTCAAGGTTCAAATTTCAGTCTAAAAACCATTAAACTATTGCTAGACATGCTTCCAGAGGCACTCTTAAGACGACCATGGACTTTATCAACTTGTCAAAATTCTATATTTAAATTCAAATTTGACCCGAAATTCAACCGAGTTTAAACCTTCCAAAATTCAATTAAGTTGAGGTCGAATTTAATTATTTTTATCTCAATTTTTTTAAAAAAAATACTGTTTAGCTCAAAACGGCATCGTTTGATTTAAAATATTAAAATTTTTGACAGCTCGAATTCAAACTTAACTTGAAGCTCAAAAATTAAAAATGTTCAAACTTGATTCAAATTTCGATCAACTTGAGTTTTTTAATTTTAGGTCATACTAAAATGGATTCGACAAAATTTACTATCTTTAATCATCTCCGATATTATTTTAAAAAATTTCATTACCCGATCTTGTAAGTCTTTAACTAATACTCGATCATAACATAAATTAAATTCACAGTTTATCACAATGTTTAAATTCGAGTCTAACCTCAAATTTAATCGAGTTTAATCGATCTGATATTCAATCAAATTCAGGTTAAACTTAATTAGTTTTATTATTTAAAATTAAAAAATAATATATTATTTTACTCAAAACGATATCATTATATTTAACATATTTAAATTTCAGACAAAATCAGAACTATGTCTGAAGTTCAAAAATTAAAAGAATTTAAACTTATATCTAAAATTTGATCAACTTAAGTCTGTTGATTTTGGGTCGGATTGAACTGAATATGGTAAAATTTACTAACTTTGATCATCTCCGATATTATTTTACAAAATTTCATTAGCCAATCTTGTAAGTCTGGAATTGAAACTCGAACATAACATAAAATCAAATTCACATTTTATCATAAGACATCGTATGCTTATGCATTAAAACCAAACAACTTGCTCAGTTCCATGACATGCGATTGCCCCATACGTTAAGATAGGTACTTTCCCCACACAGAACGGTCAATGTCTCCTCGAGAAAATCTAGGTTCAAAAAACCGTGTGACTTAGTACCCGAAACAGAAAACCCCCTTCATTCCCGCTTTCTGCTTCCCATCAGCTTGCAGATTAACAAATACAAGTTTCCTTCAGTTGACCTTCTACTTGCAGAAACTAGAAGATGATGAGTTCCACCCGAGAATAGCCAAGCTGTGTCGTTTGACTTTTTCAGGTTAGGATTTTATTATGGTTGTAATGGGACAGGACAGCCTGTGGTTTTGTCCTGAAATGAAGGTTTCAAGGTCAAACAGCAACGAAGTATAGTTATATGAACATAGTTTCCATGTGTCTAATTAATAATGTCCCTATCTCCATGTCTCCCCATACCAACTACAAAGGAGGGTTGTGATGGATTGTACTTCAATCTTGATGAGAATAGATAGCTAGAAATGGAGGTATCATTATAAAGTGACGTATCCAAATTCCAAACTGATCAAACTAACGCACATCATTGTCTCTTTTGCAAAGCAATGCCTGGTTCTAAAACTTCCGTAGAACTTCCTGTAATTGATGTCTCTAAGCCTCTAAGCCCGTCCATATTCTCTTCCCTGTCTTTAGCCTGCAGAGAATGGGGTTTCTTCCTTATAAGCAACCATGGAGTTAGCACAGATCTTTACAGGAAAATCTATGCCCTTTCCAATGATCTCTTCAGCCTCCCTTATGAGACTAAGATAAAGGCTGGACCATCATCTTCAGCTAGAACCTACACTCCCCATTTCATAGCATCTCCTTTCTTCGAAAGCTTTCGGGTTTCTGGACCCGACTTCTTTGCTTCTGCACAGGTTTCAGCTGAAGTTCTCTTTGATCAGCCCAAACCTGAATTCAAGTAATTATTTCGGTTTCATCTTGTTCTTGTTCTTTTTTTTTTCTTTCTCCTGTTTTTCATGCAAGTTTAAATTGCCATCCCGAGTTATTTAGTTCTCTGAATTGTGATTCAACAGTGAAAAGTTGACAGAATATGGGAAGAAGATGTCTGAACTATCTAAAATAATAGTGGAGCTGGTGCTTTTGTGCTTAGGAGAAGAATTTCCAGAGAAGTTCTATGAACCTGACTTCAGTGACTGCCATGGATACATGAGGATAATCAACTACTCGCCACCAGAGAGATTGGAAGGAGAAGAGATTGAAGGACTTGGAATGCACACAGACATGAGCTGTGTGACAATTGTTTATCAGGATGAGACTGGAGGGCTTCAGGTAAGATCCAAAGAAGGTCTATGGATGGACATAAACCCATGTCCAGATACTCTGGTAGTTAACATTGGAGATTTAATGCACGCTTGGAGCAATGCCAAGTTAAGGTCATCTGAACACAGAGTTGTTCTGAGAAGGAATGTTAATCGATTTTCGTTGGCCTTCTTTTGGTGTTTTGAGGATGAGAAACTGATCTCAGCCCCCATTGAAGTGGTTGGAGAAGGAAAAGGGTCAGTGTTCAAGCCATTTGTTTGTAAAGAGTACTTGAAGTTCAGAGAGAGCAATGAGAAAGGCAAGTTTGATAAGGTTGGGTTCACTGTAAGAGATTTCGCTGGAAACTGAGTCTGTCTCTGTTCTATTACACGTTGGACAATTTTCTTTTCCTTCATCTCTCTGTTTCTGGTAAAGGTTTGAGCGAAATTGACACATATGATAATAACATGAAGAAGGGCTTTACGTTTTTGTGTGATTGTGAGGTTTTGCGACTTCGACCTGTCTGGCAAATATCAGATTACGTTATTTCACAGATGATTTTATCAGCGGTTAGTTAATAGTTCTTTTGATAAGTAAATATTATTAGTCATTTATTAAAAATATTTAGTAAAAATAGTTGTTTAATATTAAATATTGATGTATAAAATAACTTATAAGGGTATGATTTAAAAAAATTATAAGAGTATTAATATTATATTTGTTAGCATTTCATTGAATATTCTTAAAAGAATTTAGATTTTAGATATTTAATTTTATAAAAATTAAGTTTATAATTTTAATAAAAATATAATAATAATAATAATAATAATAATAATAATAATAATAATAATAATAATAATAATAATTCAACGTTAAATTCTCTATTAATATAAATGATGCAGCGAGTTACATTATATTAAGATTGGGGCTTATTCATGCCCATTGTTAGACTCCAGATTTAAAGTTTTTTTAAAAATTTTAGTTCAAATTTAATTTAAAATTTAGTTAAATCAAAATTTATTGAGTTTAAATTAGATAAGATAAAATTATCAAACTCATAACTTGAAAATTTTTTATTTACATTTAATATCAACTTGAAACTTAGTTAAATTCAATATTTTAAAAATCAGACTGAAAGTTAAATCGATAAGATAAAACATTTAAGATTTAAAAAATTAAATCAGCATTAAGCAGTCATAAAATCGGTTGAATATTGAATAAAATTGAAGAATTTGAAATATGTTTGAAAGAGATTATCCTTAGAATTTAAAGTTTAATTAAAAAAGAAGATTATTAAATAAAAATTAATTGTTTATTTTAGTTTATAGAAATTTAATAATTGAAGAAAATCGATAGTTTTTAACGAAAGGTTTATTAAAATAATTAAACCAAAAAATTAAAAATTAAAATAAAAAATTGACCGATTCAAAATTTTGATGATTAGATTAATTGAAACGGTTAAATCTTTTAATCAATGATTAAATTAGACTTTATTTATTGAATGAAACCTAATCAAATAGAAGCTGAGCCCAAATCCTTTTACCAACCGAGCCATGATAAGTGTACTGTACAGTTGTTGCAGTATTTGCATTAAGTATTGATTAACTTATAATTAACTGATTATGCTTGTCCACAAAGTTCTCTTCGTCATTGTTTCCATAATTTGAGCGGACGGCTATCTGAAAATCGCACGTTTTGATGGCCTAGAGACTACACCTCAGTTTGAGTTGTTTGAATATATGATTAGATTGGACAGTCTACGTATTAATTTTCACCTCAGATCACCTGTTCCACTTTGTTCCAGTCCACTTTCATCGCTTGCTTAAGTTTCCGATTCTTTAATTCTTTAATCACATCTTAATCTCGCGTCACCGAATGATCCTGTTATCTTCAATTCCTTCTTGCCTGGCTTCCATTGGATTAGCTTCTCACTCTCCTGTATTTACCCAAATCCCTAGATTTGGATTTTAGTTATTACCCGAACCTAGTTCTTGAGGTATATGAGAAAGGTTTCTACTTTACAAGCTTTCTTCTCTCAACATGGAAGTTTGGGAATCAGAATAATAATAAACAATGTAATGTAAGAGGATTGTGTACTAATTCCCCTTTCTTCTATAAATAGTTTATCAACTTGCAGTTTTGATTATTGAAAAAAGAAATGAATCGTTCGTACATCATTCATTTAGGCAATTCAGTTCTAACACCAATATAGTTGGCAACAATACAATAAGTCAGATCGTATCGTACTAACGAAAGTTCAATCTAAAACTCGGTCAGATTCAAGTTGAACTCGAATTACAGGACTTTCAAGTCCTTATTCAATCAATGATCAAAATAGGTAAAATGGTATGAATATAAAGAATTCACTAACTGGAGATGATGAAAGGTATAAACTTTATATTATGATCTCAAGAACCATTCGCAAGATTAAACCTTTCTTTTGGTTTGTTTCTTGGCATTCCTGAGATCAACCAACGGGGGAAGAGGCCGAGGAACAGGAATATTCATGCCCCTGTATAACTTCCTCACGGGATCACTGAAGTTCTTTGAGGATCCAATGAGAGAACAAGAAGAAACCTTGTTGACTTCTTCCTTAGCTGTTTTCTTGCCATGCTCTCCAACGTCATTACTTTCTAACATATTTTCCAACTTACTTTCACATTTCAATTCAGGAGTATCATGAAATGGAACTTCTTGCTCCTGTTTATTAACAGTGGATTGTGAAGATTCAGGTCTTGTCGATGCAATTTTACTTTTGTCATCCATTGCAAAATCAGAACCTTGGATTCCAAGTCTAGCTCTACCAAATAAAGTCAGCTTGAGCCTTTTCCTGGGAGGAGACAAGCTCAAGAATTCATGAGAGCATGCCTTTACTGGTTGTAACTGAGACTCTTCAGAGATCTGGATGGTGTCTTGAATCACAGGAGAATTAACAATGCTTTTGACAGATAAACTGGCATCTGGAGAAGTTTCTGCACTAATGTCCAAAAGCTTCCACAGAGGGTCATCTGAAGTTAATCGATGGCCAGAACAATTCCTCTTAACATAATCAAGCTCCATAGAGCGGCAAGGGGGTGTTGTCGAGATAACCCATTTAGGGGCAAGAAGCTGCAGAGCCCACTCTAATTCCTCTCTAGAAGAATGTATAGAGTAGCAGACATGCCAAATACCAAACTGATCCATCAAAGCTTCATTGAATCTCAACTTCTTTTGAGTTTGAGCATCTAAATATTCTTCCCCACGTGCATAAAACTGTGCTGAGGGCCTGATAATGAGGGGCTCAGGCTGTAAATTAGCACGGGCCTCAGCAAGTTTTTCTGCTGCTCGTTCATACAACTTGGGAAATCCATCAAATATATGAAAACGGGAAGATGGATCTTGAGTAAGAATTTCAGGAACAGTAAGTGTCAAAGCTAGGAAACATTCCGAATTTGCAGCTTTGTCAACAAATATCTTTGACCCAAATGTACGGGACACATTCACCAATATATCCTCTTGACCAAGAAGGTCGCATGTCAGATAAACCCTAGAAGCAGCAGGGTGCTTCCACACACAATTAATAACCTGTTTCATCAATGGCGCAATTTCAAATATAAAACCTGATTGTTACCAGATATTCCAGCAGTATTCTGTATATTAATGCCATCGTACAAACTTTACAAATAGAAAACAGATTATGTATATCAACAAGGTCACATAAACCACAGTGTAGCAGTTCACGTAACCAATCATAAAAGCCACAGATAGAAACTTAGTTATTTGTATATAACTCGAATCCATATGGACAAACATGAATACATATTGACAAACATATAGAAACATGCGTAGAAGTATTTTCAAATTTACCAGTGGCGATTTTGATGTAATAAGGTTTGTCTGGTTCACCAAGAGAATGCCTATATGGAATCATCATAAATGGCAAAAGGAATGTGAGGAGAGAGCCAAGTGAGACTACCTGTTGGATTGCTGTATGCCTGCTTGGGAATTTATGAGGAAATCTCCCAAATGTACAGTCCAGGAATACATATTCAAGTTGGCATCTAGGCTTTTTTCCATTTTTGCTGATAAACTTCTCGGGTAAACATTGTAGACATTCAGGTGTAAGCCTACAATCTCCGGTGTGCAGGATATTACCGAAACTGCCTTCAAACAAGAACATCACAGCTCCTGAGGTTCATAAATCCATGCCAGAACGGATCATCTGTCAATAAAGCTCTCCCAGCATCATTTTTGTTGGAATAATTTAGACCAAACCTGATTGGTTAGAAGGTAATTTTAAGGATTTTATAACACGAGTTTTCCATTTGATTTTATCATCCCAAGTTTCGCAACGTTCAAAATGGAAACAGAAAAACAAGCGAACACAATTCTAGCTTAGGTAGATAATGATTCTGCAACGCACTCAATTCATTTAGAAAAGCCAAATATCCTCAAAATGAAACAATTGAACAAAGTATGAACAGTTAGAAGAATTACAACAACTACTACTACCTACAAGAATGAGATAAATTAAACGAGTAGGTCGAAATTACCAGGACAGTGATTCGCATCAAAAGCTGTAACTTTGAATTCCCCATCAGGATCATCAATGACTAGTGATTGGCCCACCTCAATACACACGAACAACGAATCCTCGATCTAAAAGAACGGGAAAAAAAGAAAGAAGACGACTAAACTAAGAAGCTTAATACAAAACGAAGAAACATGAATGAACTCATAAAACGTAAATACCACAAGTACCTCAGGAAAATAGACAAATAGAAGAGATTTGGTGAGAAGGGTAGAGTAAATAGGGTAAGAGGAGTGCGTTGAAATGGCAAAGCAGTGATCTTTATGGGCATGTGTCAAGAAATGGTGTCTCTTTCGCTTTGAACAAGGACTCCAAGTGTCCACAGAAAAAGGCAGCCCTCTGGGCATTTCGATTGGCATCTTCCCTAACTTTCCTGAGAAAACGAGAGAGATTGAAGGAAAATTGAGAGTGAAGAAGAGTTTTAGTTTCTGCTGTTTCTCATCATCTTCCCTCCCAAAGCTTCCCCAGAACGGAAACGTTAAGAGGCGAAAAGTTAGAAAACTGAATTGTGGTGGTTTTGATTGTCTGTGTGTGTATTGATCTTCAAGTCCTTGCAACCGACATATTGACCAATGGTTCAATGGGCCGTACAGATCCCAGACCAATGATCAGAGCTCATTTTTATGAACAATATTTATTTATATTTCAAATTCTATTAAAAAAATTAATTGAACTATAAATATTAGAGTTTAGACTTTTAAATAAATAATTAGAAAGAATTTAGAATTTAATTTTGAATTATGATAAATCTGAAATTTTGTTTTGATGTGTGTGTACATATTCAATCATAAAAGATTAATTACGATTCTTTTATCATTTTGATTTTTTATTTATTTGTAATATTATTTAATTATTGTATAATTTTTTATTTTATTATATTTCTGTAATTTATATATCTAAAATAATGTTGTGTTGGGGACTTAAAGGTTTTAATAGAGATGTCAACGGGTAGGCCAAGTCGGGACATCATGGCTTGTGGGCCGACAGGTAAGAATGGGTAAGTCCGTGGCCTGTCGGGCCAATCTAACTCGTCTTTTTTTCTCAAAGGAAAATTTTCAAAATGGCAAAATAACATCACTTTGAAAATAATAGCTCGGCCTATAGTTCGATCAATTCAAACTAAAATTAGGTCAGACTAATTTTGACATCTATAAGTTTTAACGACCATAGCCATGACTGGCATACCCTACAGGTATTGCAATATTTTCATTAAGTATTGATTATAAGCTTATTAAGCTTTTATTAACTTGTGATTAACTTATTATGTTTGTTTCTCTTCGTCATTATTTGCATAATTTGAGCGGATGGCTATCTGAAAATAGCACGTTTCGAGGGCCTAAAACTGCTTGCATGTATAATTAGATTGGACTATAGATATCAACGGGTCGAGTAGGGCTAGGCTAAGGGAAAACAGTCGACTGCTGGCTGGTTCATAGCCTGCGTGGGTCGGGATGGCCCGGCCAGTTGCTCGGACTGTCGATGGGCTTACGGCGCCGTTTTATCAAGCCGCGAGCCAAGCCGTGGCCAGCCCATGACCTGCTAAATCCAGGCCAAAAACGAGCCGGATCGGGTCAAAATTGATATTTCTAAATTGGACAAAGTCTATGTATTACAAGGGATTTCTAAGTTTTAGGTGGTTAATCAAACCTATTAGTAGGTGATTAGTCAATATGAAATACGATTCTCCGTTAAACATATTAATGAATCAGGCCAAATTTGGATATGAGCAGGCTTAAATCGAGCTAAAAATTTATACCTAAGTTTGAGCTTGACCAAAGTCTAATTAAATTTGAAATAAACAGCTCAAGCTTAATCAACTTAGGTGGCTTTTTATTAATTAGACAGACCAAAGTCTAATTAATATACTTTTTACAACTTTAATTATAGAATGAAATTAAATTTTAATTATATAAAATTAAAAAATTATTTAAAATAATTAGATATTAACAAGTATCAGTAATATGTTATATCGATATTAATTATAGTGTGATATCCGTAGTATATTTATTACAATTTACAAATTACATATTATAAAAAATTTCAAAGAATTTCATTAGTTGGTGTTTATATTTGGATTTGGGACTTGACAAGTCTTCCATTTTAACCTAAGAGTCAAAACTCCAATTGTATTCAAAGCAAGTATTTAGAAATTGACTATGAGGATAGATATGGCAATAGGCCAATCCGAGGTCAAGGACTTAGGCCTTATTGGGTCCATTGTTATCAGTAGGCTCTAATCCAAACTCGATTTGGCTTAAACCGATCTTTTTAGAAAAATAAAAATACGAAATGACATTATTTTACTTATAAGAGTTAAGTCTCAGATCAGGCCTAACTTGTTAACTTCAAGCTAAGTTTGGCCCAATTCGAGCCCAGTTGCCATTAGTGAAGAGATAGAATTTTGCCATAAAATTGTAAATAAAAATAAATACAATGAAATTTAATTAAAAAATAGATTGTTAAATAAATATTATAATTGATTTATTATGATTTATAAAAATTAATATAATTAATAAATTGATCAATTTTTAATAATAAAATTTATTAAAATAAATCAAACTAAAAATTTAATAAATTCAAATTTTTTATAATTAAACTGATTTTATTTTTTAATTACTAGAATTATCTCTATCAAATTTGAATTAAAGTCTAACTCAAACTTTCTTTGACGTTGTTGATGAATTTGAATTGAAATATAATTCAAAATTCAATTATTTCAAATTTATAGGATCAACTTGCCAGCCCTACCTATTATTTTGTGTTGATTCATATATGTAACTCTCATTTGTTTAAATTGTGTATTAGGAAATTCAAATAAGTAATAATTAAAATAGAGGGATTTAAGTTTTTTTATTTTTAGTAATTTTTATTATAAAAAATTGACCAATTTATTGATTAATATGTCAATATTTGATTTAATTTAATAATTTTATTATTAAAAATTGAACAATTTATTAATTAATATGTCAAATTTAATAAATTAATTATTTTTTATAAGTTAAAATAAATAAATAAATAAATTTTTATTTAATAAATTTTTATTTAATAAATTTTAAATTCTTAAATATTTCAAAATTTCAATTTTATTTAACTTTAATAATTTTTATTATTAAATATTGAACAATTTATTAATTAATATGTTGATTTTAATAAATAAATAATTTTTATAAGTTAAAATAAATAAATAAATTTTTATTTAATAATTTTAAATTAAATTTTAAATTCTTAAATATGTTAATTTTTTTAATTTTATTTAATACTTAACTCTTTTAAAACCTTTACTCTTACAATTTTTAAACAATTGCAAATAAACTTAGGGAAGCAAATTTAAACTTGCCAAACACGGCCTTCGTTTACGCTCTCTCAATCTGTCTTTCAATTTTAGGGCTTCTTGTGATCTCAATTACTGATCGATCCCAAAACCTCTATTTTCAATTTCCTCCGAGAATTTCCGAGATGGTGCTTTCACAGAAGCTTCACGAAGCATTCAAAGGGACAGTGGAGAGAATTACTGGACCACGCACGGTCTCCGCATTCAAAGAGAAAGGGGTTCTTAGTGTCAGCGAATTCGTTCTCGCTGGTGACAATCTCGTTGCTAAATGCCCTACTTGGTCCTGGTATGATCTCCCAATTTGATTTTACGTTTCTTAATTTCATCAAAAGATTTTCTTTTATTGCATGATTTGAGATACGTGGTTCGAAATTAGTAGAGGGCGGATTAGTTCGTTTCTAGTTTGTGTTGTAAAGGTAAATTTGCGGGTTGATATGGATATCAATTGTGTGTAGGAGTAATGAGCATATCAATTTGGGTATTTCCTAACTGCTTTTGGTGTTTTTTTGGTTTACTAGCTCAACTACCTTATATAGTTCTTTTGATTGCATGTGACTTATGCCTTACTGATTTGTTTTACCAGAGTTTTAGCTTTGCAATCGGTCACCTGTGTTTTGATAGACGATTATGAGTTTGCTACTTTTGTTATATGGAATCTGGTGATCCGAACAAGAGAAAACCTTGTATAGTTCTTTTGATTGCATATGACTTATGCCTTAAAGATTTGTTTTTACCAGAGTTTTAGCTTTTGCAATCGGTCACCTGTGTTTTGACATACTATTATGAGTTTTCTACTTTTGTTATAGGGAGTCTGGTGAGCCGAACAAGAGAAAGCCGTATTTGCCTGCCGATAAACAGTTCTTGATTACTAGAAATGGTAATTGTTGTCATGTCTTGTCGTGCATTAGTTTGTGTTAGTCCTTGTCAAAGTTACATGAAAATTTTTGTGTTTGCTTTTTAGCCAATGGTAGCTTTTGCCATGTGAACTTCCAACATTATTATGAGAATTAAGAAAATTTTGTAAGTCACTGCGTCTATGTAATTGGACATTTTGCTCTTAACTTGTTTCATAAAAAAATTCAGAATTTATCTACATATTTATGGCAAATATTATACTGGAGGATCAAGGCTAATGAGAAAATTGAGCTTCATTTCAGTACCATGCCTAAGAAGAGCTGCCTCAGTAGAAGAAGAATATGAAGCCGCTGGAGGTGAAGTTTTACTTGATACTGAAGACAGTGAAGGCTGGTTGGCAACTCATGGGAAACCGAAAGGTAAATTGCTTTTGGGGCCTTGGTAATCTTGCGATAAAGTTTTTGTCTTCTGACTTCACTGTTTGTGTTCTTTCGCAGAAACCAAAGGTGATGAGGACGAGAACTTGCCTTCAATGGAGGGCCCAGATATCAACAAGCAAAACCATATTCAGTCAATCCCTTCGTATTTCGGAGGTGAGGAAGAAGAAGATATACCTGACATGGCAGACTATGAAGATCCTGACAATCTAGTTGAAACAGATCCTGTAAGTGTTCAATTTCTTGCTCTATAAGGTAATCACTATGATTTCCCCTAGGAAGGGAATCTTCTTATAACTGACTACTTAATGCAGGCAACTCTCCAGTCCACATATCTTGTGGCTCATGAACCAGATGATGACAATATTCTGCGCACTAGAACTTATGATGTCAGCATCACGTAAGATTTAATTGGATATTAAACTTACTAAAAATGGGACCTTCTTTACTAATCTACATTATCAGTTCTCTGATCTTTTTTGCAACTTTTCATGGCTTGAATTGCTGTAAATTCATTTAAGCACAACATAATAGTTTGTAATTTTGCTGGAATTTTATATGAATGCTAATCAAATATGTTTTTCTAATCAATTATAAGCATTATTTATAATTCCAGGTATGACAAATATTATCAAACTCCTCGAGTGTGGCTTACTGGATATGACGAGGTATGTGCTCTTTACTGCTCCATGTTGCTTCTGTCGTTGAGCAATCTTTATTAGTTGTTATTGAAGTGCTCATAATAGTTGGTTATGTTATTGATTTCTGTTTCTGTGAATATATCCAATTGATTAAATTTTCATAAACCTGATTTGTTATCTTTCTCCTCGTTGCTTGCAGTCAAGGATGCTTTTGCAACCAGAACTTGTGCTTGAGGATGTCAGTCAAGATCATGCCCGGAAGACGGTGAGAATTGCTGTCTCAAGCATGCAGTCTCAATTTTCTTCGTCCTGCTTCTCTGCATGCCCTGTCCCCATGTTTGGACTATACTCTTTTTTGAATCTCCTAAGAACTTAATGACATTAGGATTGCACCAATCATTTATCACTCTAGGCCTTCTATACCAAATTAAGCTTACCTACTGAGTCTGTCAGTTATTCAGGCATTTATTGCTTGTTATTTAGATTCTGGAAATAGCCTTTTTATATTTTCTTCTGATCTCAAACCTGTGCAGGTAACTATTGAAGTCCATCCTCATCTATCGGGGAAGCATGCTTCTGTTCATCCGTGCCGACATGGCGCTGTCATGAAGAAAATTATTGATGTTCTAGTGTCACGTGGGTTTGAACCAGAAGTTGACAAGTGAGTTTATTCCCTTACATTTTAAGGAATATTTTGGATATTGCCTAGAAAATTATTATTTCTGCTTATTATTTAAGCAAACTGCGTACATTCGATTTTTTATCTGATTGATTTTTGCCTCATAATTCTTTCGTTGGTATTTGAACTCTATGTCAAAAAAAGCCAAACTGTATTTCTGTTTTTGTGTGATTATGATTGAGGTGTTCCATGACATGTGGGGTTGTTTAATGGCTCATGGTTCGCTCTCTCTTTTTTTTTGCTGTTTTATTTTCCCATTTGTTCCTTTCTAGTTTTCCAATTTTCTTTTATTTTATCTATATTTACAGTATGCCTCCTGTTTTATATTCTAACTTTCCATGTTTTTCCTTCCATTTTATCTATCAAGACCTTGTAATTTATTTTATGTCCTTATATTTTGAGTATGCTCCTTGTCTGATCTTCTAATCTCCCTGTTTTAACTTTCATTTGCATGTATAAAGAACTTGCAACGACAATTTTATTTTCTGCAGGTATCTTTTCCTGTTCTTGAAATTTGTAGCCTCAGTGATTCCAACTATTGAATATGATTACACGATGGACTTTGATCTTGGTCGCTCTAGCCGCTGAAATTAGGTAATTCTCATGATTATTTAAATTATCATTCTTACCACTAGGTGAAAGTGCCCATTTATTCTTCAAAATGAAAATTCATAACATGAGACCTTTGTTAACTTGCTAGGTCTTGAATCACTGAGCTTATTTGGTATCACAAGAACTTTCATACTGAACCTGATCAATGTTCAGTTATAGCTTCTGTTGGTCTCCAATACTGTTGGGGTTTGTTTTTGGTACTTGTAACTTATTTCATCACTCTTGGTCTTTCCAGGTGGAACTACAGTAGATTGAAGAACCTCTGTTCCGAAACACTGAATTATTGTACATACATGTGAAAGAAATTTCACCACCAATGAAAGAGCTATCCAAATATCAACGCGAATTTCAGCTGGGGCATCACTATTTACATAAGATTTATTGATACTTCTGTAAATTAATTGAAGTTCTATAAACTTCCTTTAGTCTGTCATCCAATGTCTAATAAGCTTTGGTTTGTAAAGGGTGACATTGCTGTTTGCAAGAAAACTGAAGCTAGAGGCCTGTGCTCTTTGCCAAAGAAATAGACCAAAGTTAATTGGTACTACTCATATAAGTATTTCAGTGATACGTAATTCCTTTATGTAGTCAATGACATAACTACTATTTTAATGATTTACTTGTTCATTATTTTAGCTATCATGATCAATATTATCCAAATGTACAGAGTTTACATTTGCTCTACTCGATAACAGATATTGATCGAATTTGAATTTAGATTTGAAGTGGGGATGTTAGTTTTTGCTCCATAATTCAGTCGGATTGGGAATTTTACTCCAATATGTTTTATAAGAAATTAAGCAACAATGAATGAAAAGTAAAAGATCTTGTCCACACAAGGTTGCAATCATGCATCATTCAAAGCTTTGTCATTGAGAATGCCCAGAAAATCAGAACTGTTCATATCTCTTGAAAGGTGAAACTTAGCCTTAGCTCATCTCAACTTCGGACGTAAGAAGACCTCGTACAATCCTAGTACAACCACCATTAAAGAACTTGCTTCAACACGTGTGAGTATTCTAAGTTTTGTTTAACGGAATACTACATACTCGTACACTTGCTTCCCTAATAATGGAAAGTTGTAGCGCTCTTCGCATGGAAATGGTCAAGTCGAAAGAGATGGTAGTCACCAGTAGTATATATAAGCCATAAGAGTTAAAGGGTTTGTTCATGATTCAACAATGGAGTATCTCCACTTCTCGTTACTCCTCTTGATTCCAATCTTCTTCACTGCATCTGCTCTTAACGACGAGGTAGGTATCTGCAGATCCTCAGTTCTGTGTCACTTGTGTGAGTTCTTGACTGGTTTTTGGTGTTGCAGGATAATGTGTGCGTCTATGCCCTCTACGTGAGGACTGGGTCGGTGTTCAAAGGAGGAACAGACTCGACGATCAGTGCCACCATCGGAGACTCGTATGGACGATCGGTATGGATCCCAGACCTCAAGTTTTGGGGTCTAATGGAGCCTAAACACAACTACTTCGAACGTGGTAACCTCGATATCTTTAGCGGCCGTGGTCCTTGCATCGGAGCATCCATTTGCCGCCTCAACCTGACCTCCGACGGATCAGGATCACACCATGGTTGGTACTGTAACTACGTGGAGGTCACCTCTACAGGTCCGCACACTGAGTGCACTCAGACCATCTTCCAAGTGGAGCGGTGGCTGGCTACAGATGTGCCACCTTATAGGCTAACAGCTGTCCTTGATGGGTGCGGTTCGTGGGGTTCTGTTCCCGCCAAGCATGTGAAACGAAGAAGACGATTTGTTGTTCGTAATCCTATCGATGGATCTGCAGTGAGTTGATTGATTAGTGGGAGAATTTGTTTTGGTCCCTTAGTTTGAGTTGTTTCATGCTCTTGGAGTTAATGTGTTAAGACTAAATTTGATTTAAATTTTGATTAATTTTATTAATTTTAGATTTTTCCAATTTGATTATATAGACCGGAAGTTAAACCGTTAATACAACATGTTTAAGATTTAAAAGGTTAACTGAAATTAAAACATTATAAAAATGGTTAAAATTAAATAAACTTAAAAAAATTTAAATATGATTGAAAAAGATTATTGTGACTTAAAGTTTAATTAAAAAAGAACTTCTTGAATAAAAATTAATCGATTTATTTTAGTTTTAAGAATTTATTAATTTACTAAATAGATTGATTAATTAACAAATTGATCAATTTTAACAATAAAATTTATTAAAATAAATTGATCCAAAAAGTTAAAAATCAAATTGAAAAATTGGACGATTCAGATTTTTAAGGTTGAACTTGTGACTCGGTTAGATTTTTTGATAATTAATTATATATTTCATATCTAATTTTAAATTAAGAGTTCTTGACTTATCCTTTTTTATCAATATATTTAATTTGTAAGTTATAACAACTTTAGAAGTTATATAATATAAAATTGAAGGGTAATAAAACCAATAAAATAAAGAGAAGATCTATTCTTAGCAAAAGTTCCAAATTTGAATTTATTAAGTGTCATTTAGTCTAATTTATACTTTGATTAGTATAAATAAGAATTATTGTATATATTTAAAGTTTAAATGCACATTAAAAAATATTGAATATCCATTTTATAATACAATAAAATTTATTATTTAGTATATTTAAAGTGATAAAATAATAATAACATGACAACTCAAAAAAATTTAATAATATTTTTAAATTTTTAATTTTTAAAATTAAAAATAAAAAACGATGTTATTTTATTTAAAATGATATTGTTTTACTCAAAAAAGTGTCATTTTACCTATAATTTTTGAATTTCAAACAAGGATGAACTTGAAAAGTCCAAGTCCAAATTTATTCCGATGCACAATTTTTGAAAGAAAAAGAAAAAATACAAGGCCCGACTTAAAGTACAATCAAATTGAACTTAACTCATTAACTTTGAGTCGAACTAAGCCTCGACTTATTTGCCATCAAGGAAAAAAAATCAAACTCAAACATTATATTTTAAATATTGTTGTATGTGAATATATGTACTTTATTCTATTAATACTTGATCATGGACAAAATCTATAGGTGTTATTATAAAATAAAATAAAATATTAAATGGACAAAATAATAAATTATAGATTACATTCTTAGAGAAATAGTTGAGTTTTTTTTTTAAAAACAGAGGAACTCGCAGTAGCTATCATTTTTTTGATATATATTAGATATCTTAGCTTTGTCGGACTAATCCTAAGCCTCTAAGACCCATCTCCAGAATCCTACAAAAGGTAAATCTGGAACCCCAAGATCTCTCAGATTCTTAAGTAGCCTGTACACTTCTGTGCACAAGGAGTCTTCACATATTGATTGGTCGGCTGCTGATTGATCACTGCTTTCTCAGTCAACATCAGGTTCCCATCAGCCTTAGGTTTTCAGTAGTTCTAAACTCCCACTCTCGGGGCCGTTCCTATCGTTTTATAGGCCCTGGGCGAAATTAAAAAAAGGCCTCAATAAATCGACAATATACTTAAGTTTACTTATTTGTATGAAACATAAATGACTCAATTTATAAATCTACATATTCAACCAAATATTAAATGATCATAACATCACCTAATAATATCTTACAAATATCATTAACAATAAAATAACTAAAAATAGTAATAGTAACAACAAAATAGCAATAGCAACAATCACAAAACAATATTATATTGCAAAACACTAAGAAAATTACACTAACAAATACACAGAGGATCATGATTTATGAAAAACAATTTCTTCATACATTTCTAAATGCAAATCATTAATAATATTATCAAGATCAATATTGTTCAACATATCATTCTCAATACATAACATAGCTAAACCATTCAACCTTTCTTGTGACATTGATGACCTCAAGTAGGTTTTCAATAATTTTAACTTTGAAAAACTTCTCTCGGCTGATGCTACAATCACAGGTATAATCAATAGAATTTGATAAGCAATTGAAACATTTGGATAACAATCTGCAACTTTAACGAATTATAAAATTTCAACTAATGACATCAACTCATTTGGCAAAGTCATTTGCAATAATTTTAATTCAGAAAAAAGATCATCTAAATCCACATCTGACACATTATCATGAGAAAAAGTCATCGTAAAATTAGTGCAATATTTTCTTAATTCATTATCATTCAATGACCTCAACTTCCTTGAATCAAATAAGAATAAAAAAATATTGTCAAATGTCGTTAATTGTTCAAATCTATTCTTTATCGAAGTAATTGCGATATCCACAATAACTAGAAAGTAATTAACTCTGAATGAATCTTCAACTGATTGTATTTCTCGATTATGGTTAATTTCATCAAGTTTTCTTTTCCTAATAATACAACGTCTAGTAGGAAATGTAGGCTCTATATTCATCTCAAGCACAAGACTTTTGGCAATATTCATACTAGAGCTAAACCTTTCATCTCTATATTTCTCAAAAAATATCATCACATCTTCTAATTGCTTTATGGTAGCATTAATGCATATAGATTTAGATTGCAACTTTTTACTGACCATGTTAATAGCGAATAAAATATCATACCAAATAGCCATACCAAGTAAAAACTCAAAACTCTCAAGTACACTAACTAACCTTTCTATTTAACTCTTTGACTTGGCATCATCACAAGATCTAGATAATTCTATCAAAGCCAATCTTATTTGAGGAGCTTAAAATCTAACAGCTTTAACACTTTTTATTCGACTCTCCCAACGAGTGTTGGACAATGATTTCATAGTTAAGCCTAAAACATTATCAAGCAAAACCTTCCATCTTTTAGGAGAACTTGAAAATAATGCATATATAAGTTGCATAGCTCCAAAAAATGAAACAGCTTTAACACAAAAATGTGTCATATCACTAAGAGTAAGATTAAGATTATGACAAGCACATGACATATATAATGCTCTTGGATTTATTTCAAGTAGTCGCTTTTTAACCCTTTGGTGTTTTACCTTCATATTAGAACTATTGTCATAACCTTGGCCCCTTACATTATAAACATTAAGATCAGGAGAATTAAATGCATTCAATAATTCATTGAAAAGCCCCAATCCAGATGTGTCATCTACCTTTAAGAACTCTAAAAAGTACTCCTCTATTTTTATTTTATTATAGGACATATTCACACATCGTACTAGCAAACTCATTTGTTCTTGATGACTCAAATATAGGGTACAATCAAGAATAATAAAAAAGTATTTCACCTCTTTAATGATCCTTATGATAAAACTTCTAACGTTATAGGTCAATAGAGAAATTAACTCATTTTGAATTTTGTGACCAAGATAATGATGATGAATTTCATGATTTTGAATACGCCTAACATGATCTTACATTATCACATCAAATCCAACAATCATCTCAATCAATCCTAAAAAATTAACATTACCATTTTGGTAAAGTTTCTCATTGGATCCTCGGAAAGCTAAATTATATTTAGCAAGATATTTCACAACATAAATTATTCTTATCAAAACTTGTCTCCAACATTCTTTCTCCTTTGCAATTTCTTGTTGCAAATTTTTATCAACTGTTTGATTTTTGCTCAATCTTACTCTCAATTCATTCCAGGTTCTCATATTAGTCATATGCTCAATGCAATTCTCATGTTCTTTGAGTCTCTCACTAAGATGCTTTCAATCTCTAAATCCGTCATTTGTTAATCCACTTTGTTTGTTAGTAGATTTGAACAACTTACAACAAAAACAATATACTTTATCTACATGTTTAGAATAAACCAACCATTTTCTATCGTTAATCTCTCCATTACTCAAATTCCTATAATAATAAGAATAAGAAAAATGACGAGAGGTATTGTCTAAAAGAAACATAAGATTTAGTTCTCTTACAAACCCTTTTTCAACTAAAATACCCTTTGCTTTATTATCAAGATTATCCCAATTTTTAGGATCATAAATGTCCAATATCGGGCTTACTTGCTCATCTGCCTTTAAATTTTCTAAAGTGGATGCATTTGGTATATGATCATGCTTACTCAGATTTCTAACATCCTCATGAATATGAATCTCATTACTTAAGTTTTCTTTATGTTGTTCAAAACTACCTTCGCCTAATTCTTCGGGACTCTAACTAGAAGAGCCTACTCTTTTAATAAATTTATTAATTGCTCCTTTTTAGGAATCTATCAACTGTGCTACTTATTTTCTTTTTTTTTTCTTTTTTCACTTCCAGACAAATGCTTTTTAGGCAACATAATATAAACTAATTATAACACAGTTGGACTAGAAAAAGAACAAAAGCACCTGTATGGAACTGGAAGAAGTATGCAGGTACAACCAAACTCCAATAGCTTCACAATATATCACAAAGATATATAAATGGTATTATATTTGTGATAGAGGAAAAATAAATAGCAACATTTAATATCTAACATTAAAAAAAAACAAAGAGCAAATTTTAATGATAGAGACATACTAATTTCTAAAAATACAAGAAATTAACATACTTAAGAAAAATATAGTAAATAATATTCTAAGTTATTAAATATTCTAAGTTTCCCGAGTCAAATATGATCTTATTTTATATGTCATAGAAATGATTGAATATCATTATTATTATTATTTTATTATTACGACATGTTTAATATAATCATAAATATTTTTATAATAAAGAAAAATCATTTATGTAGTCATTGAATTAAGTAACTTAAATTATTTGATTTAGTATTATTATCACTAAATTTAAGTGAACTCTACAAGAACACAAATCCAACAATTATTACATTATTTGTGGCAAAGTATAATGAAAATTACAATTACAAAAATTAAAGTATTTATTAATATTAAATAATAAGTAATCTAAAAAAAAAGAAGATACAAAAATACAACATCATTTAATATAAATGTTATGATTTAAAATATTAATATAATGTCCACGTTAATGACAAATTATAAATTAATTATAACATATTCAAATATTTAATAAGCTAAAAATACATTAAAAAATCATAAACTTTACCTTTAAATTATACTCAGAACTCAGAAGATAGAATCGTGAAAATTTTTGCTGCTAATTTTTAAGTTGGAGTACCTTAAATACATATATTGATAAAAATAAAGAAATTAGAAGGTAAGAATATAACCCAAATGATTCAAAATTATTTATACTTTACAAGTTAACGTTAACTTTCTAACTTAACGGTAACTTATTAAATGCTAATAACGTGTAATTAGGTTCTGCAATTATTATTACTTTCAAAGCTTAAGACTTTGATGAAAAGAGTGTTCTGCAACCATTAAATTAGGATGACAATTTCAGCCTAGCCCGGCCCATTTTTG
Organism: Erythroxylum echinodendron; assembly: GCA_027575705.1. Classification (NCBI taxonomy): domain Eukaryota; kingdom Viridiplantae; phylum Streptophyta; class Magnoliopsida; order Malpighiales; family Erythroxylaceae; genus Erythroxylum; species Erythroxylum echinodendron. The sequence goes on from JANZXR010000006.1 coordinate 36,244,061, forward strand.
ACCCGAATTTGGAGGGTCATGAGCGGGCTACAGGCTGACTCAGCCAGGCCATTTTCGACAATTGACATCCTTACATTAAATGCTAATAACGTTATAAGCAATGTTTTCTCCTTTAACCATTCAACACCAACGTTCCTCCATTAAATACCTATTAAATGCTTAAGAGGGCCCCTTTATATGGTGAGCAACGGTTTCTCTACCAATCAACACCAATGTTCCTCCATTAAATACCCATTAAATGCTTAAGGGGGCCCCTTTATATGGTGAGTCGTGGGCAGGTGCCTTGGCTGCCCCTACCCTGGGCTGGCTCTGCCTATACTATCTTTGGAAGCGAAACGTCCGCAATTGATCCAACTAAGGAATATTTCAGGGGGCTAAAGGATCATCAACAGGGAAAATTCCCCCTCTCCCCCCTTTTGTGACTTGAGCTCAAGACCTTCTACAAATGAGAGACTTAAGTGAGGAGTTGAAACCCATTAGGTCACGCCTACTTGTCCACAGCCGTCGTCCTTTGAATGCACACTGGGTAAATTTTCGGATTGACGCAATAGCCTGCAAATTACATCAACCGGGTACTCCACATTAGGCAAGTATTGTACGATAGACTCAATCGAAATAGCATAAGTAAAGGGATTCGAATACAGGACTTTTTACCCTCCTCTCCCCTATCTTTTTGCCAATATTTTTAACTATAGACTTTTATTTTAAAAGTAGTAATTTTATAATTTTATAATTTTATATTTATGAAACTTATGTATAATATTTTTACATAATAATTAATTAATTACATATTTTAAATAATTTATTCGACAAACTAAAAACATAATTAAATAATAAATTTAAATTAGTATTTCTGAATTTTAATATATATTTATTTTTACCCGCCTGTATAAAAGATTCGGTCCACAAAGCCCCAGATCCCAACCCGAGTCCAAATCCGCATTCACAAAGGGACTACGTAACCGCTCTCCACTTGTATACGAAAGTATATAAATAGTTTTATAACTAAAGGTCGTGCAATTCGCTCGCTCTTCGTTCAATCAAATTAGTTTCTTCTCTGCAAACCCTAGAAGTGTTCCCCACTATGGACCCATCTTCAATCCCCCAATCTCAAACCCTAGATCCCTGTCTTTTTACTCCTCCTCCACCACATGAATCATTCGATGGCCGGGACCAGATTCATCCTCCCCGGCCACTGGAGGACCATCAATTCGCCGATCCCCAAAACCCCGACAAAACCCTGAATCCTACTGACGGTTTCCAAGACGAGCCTCAAAACGGCTACGATCGCCAGATCGTGGAATCCACTCCGAAGCCGGAAATTCCGAGGCCTTTGTTGTCGGAAAATGGTTTCACGAACACCAACAGCGGCGATAGGGATCAGTCCGGAGGAGAAGAGGAGACCACTAGTCGGCGCAAGCGACGGAGTCGCTGGGAACAACCTGCGGATTCTGGTAACAATCAGTCGGCGGATGGAGACGCGAATAGTGACTCTGGCACGGGAAAGAGAAAAAGGAAATCTAGGTGGGCTGAGGAAGAGCCGAAACCTGTCATTCAACTTCCTGATTTTATGAAGGATTTCACTGGAGGTATTGAGTTTGACCCAGAAATTCAGGCTTTGAATGCTCGGCTACTTGAGATTAGTAGATTGCTGCAATCTGGTATGCCTCTTGATGACCGGCCTGAAGGAGCGAGGTCTCCGTCTCCTGAACCAATTTACGATACTATGGGGATTAGGATTAATACTAGAGAGTATAGAGCTAGAGAAAGGTTGAATAAAGAAAGGCAAGATATCATATCTCAGATTATTAAGAAGAATCCGGCTTTCAAGCCGCCTGCTGATTATAGGCCGCCAAAGCTTCAGAAGAAGCTATATATACCTATGAAGGAGTATCCGGGGTATAATTTTATTGGGTTGATTATTGGACCGAGAGGGAATACGCAAAAGAGAATGGAGAGAGAGACTGGAGCAAAGATTGTGATTCGTGGTAAAGGGTCAGTGAAGGAAGGTAGGTTGCAGCAAAAGAGGGATTTGAAGCCAGACCCATCGGAGAATGAGGATTTGCATGTTTTGGTTGAAGCTGAAACCCAAGAGGCTCTTGATGCTGCTGCCGGAATGGTTGAGAAGTTGTTGCAGCCTGTTGATGAGGTCTTGAATGAGCATAAGAGACAGCAACTTAGGGAGCTTGCTGCTTTGAATGGGACAATCAGGGATGAAGAGTTTTGCAGGCTTTGTGGTGAGCCAGGACACAGGCAGTATGCTTGTCCTTCACGTACTACTACATTCAAGAGTGATGTGCTATGTAAGATTTGTGGTGATGGGGGACATCCAACTATTGATTGTCCAGTGAAGGGCACCACAGGGAAGAAAATGGATGATGAGTATCAGAACTTTTTGGCAGAGTTGGGAGGGACAATGCCTGAATCGGCAACTAAGCAAAGTTCAACCTTGGCTTTGGGTTCAAGTGGTTCTGGAACCAATCCTCCCTGGGCAAGCAATACTGGTGGTCTTGGTAGTGCAAATCAAGCAGGATTAGGAATGAATGGAGCTAAACCCTCTATGAAAGAGTACGATGATACGAATTTGTATATTGGTTACTTGCCACCCAATCTTGAGGATGATGGTTTGATTGGTTTGTTTACACCTTTTGGTGAAATTGTAATGGCTAAGGTTATTAAGGACCGAGTCACTGGATTGAGCAAAGGATATGGTTTTGTGAAATATCGTGATGTACAAATGGCTAATAATGCGATAGCAAGCATGAATGGTTACCGATTAGAGGGTCGAACTATAGCTGTAAGAGTTGCAGGCAAGCCTCCACCACCCGCTGTTCCTCCAGCTCCTCCTGCATCTACAATTCCCACTTACCCAATTTCAACTCAGCCTGTTGGCACTTATCCATCGCAACAATTTATCCCCGGTGGTCCTCTTCCAAGCATGCCACCTACTAGTTATGCAGGTGCCCCTTCAAGCTATACTGGGACCCCAGTTCCTTGGGGACCGCCAGTTCCACCTCCTTATGCTCCTTATGCCCCTCCTCCGCCTCCTCCTCCTCCGGGGTCAGCCATGTATCCTCCAGTCCCTGGTCAGCCTATGCCTCCTTATGCTGTGCCATATCCTCCAACATTACAGGCAAATCCATCAGGTACTCCAACTCAGACCGTCTCTTCAGGCGAATCCCAACAAAGCTACCCACCAGGAGTACAAACTGAAAATAGCACTTCTACTGCACCTGTGTCATCAAATGTCTATACAAACTCTGTAGTTCCAAATCCATCGAGTGCTGCCCCAACTGCTTATTCAACAGCTTGTCTTGGTTATTCATCTTATTACAGTGCAGTTCCTCCTCCACCTCCTGCCCCCGTCCCAACCAATGACTATTCACAGAGCATGGCTAATGTGCCTTGGGCCTCCAATCCACCTGTTGCCCCTCCGCCTTCAAGTGCAGAGAAAGTAACCCATGGTGCAGATTCTGAGTATGAGAAGTTCATGTCTGAGATGAAATGACCTGCCGTCTAGTGGCACTATCTTTTAGTTGAAGGTACATAGTCACGCACATTTGTTCATTTTGTTTTATTTGTGGTTATATGCTTAGTTGACATATTTATTTTAGTTGCATATTTCATTTAATAGACTCGTATGCTGCTAGAAGGACAGGGCGCATGCTGAAATATAGTTTTTGGACTTCATCCCTTCTTTGGGACTTCTTTCTTACTGAATATTCGCTTAACTTAAATCCTGCAAGACATCTACCTTTGTTGAAGTGGAGCTTATTCTCATTAATACTGTGAATATTGCTTCAGGAACTTGAAAATTAGTATCTAACATATATCTTAGCTTCCATCTTTGTATTTTATCGTGCAGTTTTATCTGATTATTTGTATGTCCAAGGATATTTTAAGGGAAGATGGTGAATGTTATCGCAATTGTATGAGTCCCCTGCATAAAAAACCACTTCTTTATATGCAATACGCATTGCATTCAATTTACATTTTATACTCGTGGTTTTTATGTTGCACCATTCCTAGTAATGGACATTTTTAGGTTAATTATTTTTGTTTGCATTTTCTCATTTACAAGACATCTATCTTTTTGAAATGGAGCTTATTCTCAGTAATACCGTGAATATTACTTCAGGAACTTTAAAATTAGTATATAATGTTTATCTTAGCTTGCCATCTTTGTATTTTATCGTGCAGTTTTATCTGATTCTTTGTATGTCCAATGGTAGTTTGAGGGAAGATGGGGAGTCTTACTGCAATTTTATAAGTCCGCTTCTTTATATGCAGTAGGGTTTGCATTGAATTTACATTTTGTAATCCTACTTTTTATGTTGTGCCATTCCTAGTAATGGACATCTTTAGGTTAATTAATTTTCTTTACATTTTCTTATCTATGATTGAGGCGAAGCATCTGTGGAGTTATTCAGTTCCGCATTGTAAATTTTTAGTGCAATATTAATCATTTAGAACCACGCCCTAATAACCACATTTTCTATTATCATTCTATTCTTATGTCTCTTAACCCTTTTTGTTTACCATTATGGACTAATTTTTACAGGCCTGATGTTTCTTGGAGCAACCTGATTTCTTACCTCTTGCCATGACTTTGTTGGAAGTTTGGGACTCACATCTTTAACCTTGCTGTACTGTTATGACATTTGCAGACATTATGTCTTGAAGTTCTGTTCAGGCAAAGGCATCTTGGAGACGCAAGTCACAGCTTATTATTATTGATTTTGTTGTCTGTTTTGTAGGAGACAATTTCATTTACTTCTGGATGCTTGTGCTGCCTATGTGGTCTGTTATTGCTAATCATCCCTTTCATTGTCTCATTTGGACTTTCTAAAATAACTGTTTATGATATTCAAAATCTTGGGTTGTTTAACTCGTTGTACTTTACCTCATATTGGTTGTGTATTTCTGATATAATATCCAGTTAACCATGTTATAGTAGTGATGCTTGAAGCTTCTCTGGGTCAGCTTTCTCAGTCATTTTCTCGAGGTGACTGTGCCTTAGTGTGAAGGTAATTTGGGTATGTGGAAGAAGCTCTTGTATGGCTTTCTTGACTCTTTTGTTTGTTGTTATTGTTTATGAGTTGATGGTATTCTGATGTCTGATTTCTCCCTAAGCTTTTGTGTGGCAGGTATCAGAACATGAACCATACCTTGGGTCTAATTATACTTGTTTTCAACTATAAAATGTTGCAACAGTCACCATTCACTTTCAGTTGGAATATTTTAATTTAGTTGTTATGATTATGGCTTATTTGAGGTTTGCTATTTAAGCATTTAACCTGCCTTGATAGCTGGTTATGGTGAGGGATTACATGGTCATTACTCTTTCAGAAGCTTAGCTTAAGTTTTCCATTATGGACGGTTTCCTACCGACTTTTGTTTCTCGATATTTCACCCTCCCCAGCTCCCAAGCTGTGTTTTCTTGCATTTTTTTTTCCTAGCATCCGAGTTGACTTGCACTTTCCATGTAGATTAAGCTGCTCGTGTCCACCAAATTGCATCTTAAATTTTAATATTTCTTACGTCATTATGGTGGTTCAGGGTGGTCTTGCTGAAGAATTCAGATTCGTGATTATATTGGCTGATGATTCGATTGCATTTTGTCATATGTTTAAATTTATAAGCTAACATACCTATCTGAAAGTTTGGTCAGGAAATTTTTTTTTAGTTCTGAGATGAAAAGGAGTCTTTGCAAGGTATTTGTGGTGTCACTGCCTTTCTGGACCCTGTGAAAGAGGATATTTGCCGGTCCGCCTTTAATTTTTTTAATGACACAGGAGGATGGTTTTCTTGATTTTAGACTAGGAACTTTCTTTTCTTGGTGGTGCTGGTCACTCGAATTTTGTCTGGGTGTATATTTTTGCTTCGAAGTTAATTCTGATCTTAACCAGTTACTTGCTTTCAACCTGTGTTGCCTTTAATTTCTAATGTCACTCAACATATCTATAATTAATTTCCTTAATTTGACAATTTTCGATTTATGTATTGTATAACAGATTTGTTACAAGGACTACATGAGATTCTGTCAATTTACCTTTTTTTTTGGGTGGGTCATTTTCTGTTTGTTTAGATGTGTGGTTGTGCTTCTGTCTATGGTTTTTTGCTTTCTAATGATTATTCATGTTGCAGACTGACTAATTGTGATAATTAATTCCGAGTACATTTTTTGAATTGTCTGTCACGATTATTTAACATACATTTGAAGTATTGAAAATTAACTGAGATGATAAGTTATTTTATAATTTAATAATTATGTGGAGTCAAATGATTCTGAAAATGGGAACATGGTGCAAATTATCTATCATGATTAGCAAGAGTTCCAACTTCTTTGGCGGTGAAAAAGAACATTAAAATCAAATTATGCACAAAAGATTCGTAAGAAGTATACGTAAAGATAGAACTGAAGCTTGGAAGTATCCATGAATGATAATTGACTGTCATGTTATGTCATGTCGTCGAATTATGGTCAAGCCCCTTGGCCTCGAGTCACCACCACAATCAGCAGGACCATTACACACTGCAGGAAGTAGGATCTAAGCTTTTCCTCGAATGGATCAATGGTGCTTCCTTCTCTAATCTTCTCATCATTAGGCTTAAACAACTGGTTCACTAGCTGCAGCATCTTCTCTGCTACTCCCATGACTATGGCCTTTGTGTTCTCAAATATCCACTCAATCACACCCATTGCAGGATTGGATGAACTTTCAGAATTTGGTTGACCAGCTTCATCTTAATACAGAAAGAAGATGTGGGTCGGCTGGAAAATTTTTGTTACTGTTATGAATACTAATGAAAATCCTTCAGAAATTTCACAAACCTGCATGGTAGGCGTTTCTCAGTACTTGGACCATCTCATTGTTCAAAATGGCATCCCAAACAGCTTTATCAGACGACAGTGAAATCACCATTTGCTGCACCAGAAATGGTTTTCAGGTAAATATGAGCTTTAAAACCTATACATTCTAAGCCATGGGGTTATAATCTCAGGCACCTGCACGGATGGATTAGTCTGTAACATACGGAAGGCGTCGTAAACTCGACTCGGTCCATAAGGACTCGGTGCTCTTGAACTGTACATATAGATGGAGGGCTCTGTCCAATCTAACTCCGATTCTGCAGTAGGAATTGAGTTTTGTTCTTCTGTATCCTTCTCCAACTCATTAGCAAACTTATCCTTAATGACCCTGTAACAAATTGTCACAGCTAAGCATAAATCTGTGTTTTCAGAAACTGATAATATTCTAGCAGCTCCAGGACTACTGGATAAACTAGCTGGCTTGAGATGACGAAAAGTAAGTAAATAGTAGCATGATGACACCTATATCAGTAAACCCAAAGAAGAAATGAAGAAAACGATTGAAATTCCTTTACATTTGAAGAGCAGAAACAGCATCATGAACCTCCTCTGCAGAAGGAACAGGTCCCACATAAAAATCATCAACCAACCCATCTCCAGCCTCAGAAGCCCACTCATATTCATCAGAACAGGAACCACAGCCATAACCAACAGAAGACCAGTGACTGAGGTTTGGTCCCCTGGAATATCCAGACACAGGTACACCAGATGCAAAAAATGGAGACGACCCAGAATCAGGACCATGACATAGACTAAGATTGTTATTGTTGGAACTTGGCTTGTGCGTTGACCTCGGTGAAGTTGCAGCTTCACAATTAGAAGATATCGGTTCCTGTAAGTTGGTGACACCAGCTCTCGCCACCGTCCGACCAACAACCTTCAAAAGGGTGTTTCCTCCGCCACCACCACCGAACATATTCTGAGTCTTCTTCTGGACTTACGTTACGTGGGGTGTTATGGTTGTAATACAGAAAATCCTGCTAGCTCCGTGTTTCGTACTTTCTCTGTTACAAGATTCTGGGAGACATTTTCGAAAAAGATTCTGGGAGACTTTGAATATCCGTTAGCTCGAGACTGTTTTATATGGATAGGATCATAGGTTAGAGCAAATGACAAACCAAACTGTTGCAGAGTTTTTATGTTCCGTTCATGGCTGCCACCTGCCAAGCGATGGAGATCACTACAATGTAAGATTGCTATTGGACCACCTTGAAATAATTGGTATTAATTAAAAAATAAATGTATTTTTCAATGCGTATAAATCAATTTTAACGTCAATTTCAGTATTTCTTTTCGATATAAGATAGAGTGTCTTATCGGTACTCAACATTTTTACTTGCTGGGCAATTCATGTGTAGTTTAGAAGTTAAAAGAGGTCCAGAAGGCTACTCCTTTCTTCCACATTAGTTTATAGAAATTCATTTTTGGATTTTTAGTGGCACAGAATGTAACAGGAATGACAATTTTTGTCATATTCAACCCTTCTAAGTTAAACGAGTTCAATGTTGGGTTTAGATTGTTCAGTCTAACTCATTCGGGTTGATTGGCTTCGGGTTGAAATTGAACTACTCGATTCCATTCGGTCCAAAACTCAAATACATTAAATGATACGACATCATTTAAGTATATTTATATTACTTTTAAAATTTAAATTAAAAAAATTCATCAGGCCAACTTGATTAAGCAATGCCAAGATTACATGTAGTTTTTAAATACTACATATTATACTTATATATATATGACCTAAATTTAAATTTTAATTACTAAACAATTAATAATAAGTAGTCAAACCTTTACCAAATTTCAATTAATAATAACAAATAAAACCTTTTTACCATTTAAGAAAAGACTAATATGATTAGGAGCGGTAATATATCGGCCCATGAGCTAGCTCTGCTAATTTTTTAAAAATTAAAAGTATAGAATAACATTATTTTTTAATTGCGTTTAAAGTTGAGTTGAGCTGCCCATTTAAATTTATTTAAATCAAATTAAATTTATTTGACTCGGATTTAAAAGCTGAGTTGAGTATATAAATTATTATTTTAACAAATTTAATTAGTTTGGCTCGAGTTTAAAAAATGACATAAATCTTTGTGTAAGGAGTATTCGAATCTAAGTTGGATTGTCCAAACCGATCTAATCTGAACCCTATATTTTTGCAAATAATATTATTTTTTAAAATTAAAAAATATTTAATTGAGTTTGACCTAAACCCGATTGAAATTTGGACGCTTAAGCATGATTGAATTCAGGCTCGAATCCGAACACAAAATTTCAAACTAAGCATAGGCGTGAAAATATGGAGCAGAAAATATGAATTTATCTAATTTATAATCTAAGCCAACTTGATTTCGCAATGCCAAGATTACATGTAGTTTTTAAATACTATATATTATACTTATATATATATATGGCCTAAATTTAAATTTTAATTACTAAACAATTAATAATAACAAGTAAAACCTTTACCAATTTTCAATTAATAATAGCAAATAAAACCATTTTACCATTTAAGAAAAGACTTAATATGATTAGAGGCGGCAATGTGTCGGCCTATGGGCTAGTTCTGCCAATTTTTTTAAAATTAAAAGTATAAAATAACGTCATTTTTTAATTGCGTCCAAGGTTGGGCTGGGCTGCCCATTTAAATTTATTTAAATCAAATTAAATTTATTTGACTTGGATTTAAAAACTGAGTTGAGTATATAAATTATTATTTTAACAAATTTAATTAGTTTAGCTCTAGTTTAAAAAATGAGATAAATCATTGTGTAAGGAGCATTCGAATCTGAGTTGGATTGTCCAAATCGACCTAATCTAAATCCTGTATTTTTTCAAATAATATTATTTTTTAAAATTAATTGAGTTTGACCTAAATTCTATTAAAATTTGGACGCTTATGCACGATCGAGTTCAGGCTCGAATCTGAACACAAAATTTCAAACTAAGCATAGGCGCGAAAATATGGAGCAGAAAATGTGAATTTGTCTAATTTATTTAAGAATCATGTTCTAAACATAAATAGTTACATACGTGTTTCCAGGAATTAATGCTAAACAATTTACTGGAAATATATGGAAATAACTCTATCTTGTATTCTTGTACAAAAAAAAAAGCTTTTTTTTGGTGTAATGGAGTATAAATGCATATTTAAATTTAGATATGTTAATGAATCAGGTCAGGTTGGGTTCAGGCTATCCGTGAGCCGACCCGTCATTGTTTTTTTGAAAGTAATGATCGTGCCACTGGCTGGCCCGTAACCCGCCTACAACCTGATCAATCCGGGCCAAAAATCGATCTAATCAGGTCGAGTCGGGCGGGCTGAGCCTATTTTGACATCTCTATCTAAATCAAACGAAAAGTTATAATCATTTTTTGTTTAATCAAATTATAAACCATAATATATAATTAATGATTTTAAGGATTAAAAAATCTAACCAGTTCGGTCAATTCTACCATAAAAATCTTGAATCAGTTAAATTTTCAGTTTAATTTAGGGATGACAATGGGCCGAGCCGAGCACTGTCATGGCGGGCCGCGGGCTGGGATTGGCCGACTCGCAGTCTGGCCCGACCCGGCCCTTGTATATATTTTTTAAATAAAAAGTAAACAAAACGGCGTTGTTTTGCACAAAACGAAGCTATTTTATCCAAAATAAGCGGGTCGCGGGTTGGCCCTCAGAGCTACGAGCGGGCCACAAGTCTCGGACCAAAAACCAGGCGGGACCGGGATTGTCATCCCTAGTTCGATTTTTCACTTTTCGATAGATATATTTTAACAATTCTTATTGTTAAAAACCAATTAATATATTAATTCATCGATCAATTTTAATAAATTAATAAGTTATTATAAACCAAAATAAATCAATTAATTTTTATTTAACAACTTATTTTTAATTAAAATTTAAATTCTTTTATAAGTAAAGACAACCTATTTCAATCACATTTCAAATTTATTCAATCTTTAGCTATTTTTATGGTATTTACCAACTGAATATTTTAAACATCAAACCTCTTATCTTATTAATTTAACTTTTGATCCAATTTTTTATTATTTTTTGTATTTGCATTAAATAAATTGATAAATGTAAAATGAACTAATAAATTAAAATTAAGTGAAGGATATAAAAGTGAAAGATGCAATAAAATAACTTCTACTTATAATCTAAATTAATTATTAAGATAGTCATTGTAGGTCAATAAAATCTTAATTTATGATTAGAGTTTCAAATTTTCCAATATGGATAACTCTAATTTAAAATTTCTAAATTTAAAATCTAGTTGTGATTAATAAATTGTAATTTTAAAAATTATTATTTAAAATATATCTTAAGAAATAAGTTTTATAAATCCAAAACGAACGGGCTCGGACCACAAACGGCCCGAAACCTATTATAACTGAGGAGGGTAAATTGGTCATTTGACCACTCTCTAAAACCCTAGTGGGTAAATAAAAATGTAAGCCGAAACCGGAGAGCCGAAGGTCCCTCCCTCCATCGACAGACCTAAAATGGGTACGAAAGCTTTCATCTTTACTTTGATTTTTCTCATTTTTAGACTTCATATTGCATTACACCATTTAAACCGCTATCTGTGATGTGAATTTGGTACTGGGTGTGTTTTAAAGTTATAAGACCAAGGGCAGTTCTGTTAGAAATGCGAATTCTTGATAATGCAGTTTTAGTGTTTTTTTTTTTTTTTCACTAGCTATTTTGATTGGTGAAGTAGATTGAATTTGATGAGAATGTTGTGATCAGTTGAAAGATGGGCAACCCATTCTTTTAGTTTTAAGAGATCTCGTTGTTGTTTTGAAATTATCAGGGGCATACAAGTACGTGTCGGAGCTATGGAGGAAGAAACAATCAGATGTTATGAGGTTTCTGCAGAGGGTGAGGTGCTGGGAGTATCGCCAGCATCCTTCAATTGTTAGGGTCACTCGTCCCACTCGCCCTGACAAGGCTCGCAGATTGGGGTACAAGGCTAAGCAGGTTTGTCTAGGACTTGATTACGATGTTGTCTGTGAACTATTTGTGTTATGTTTTGTGAAGTGCAGCGACATTATTCTTATAGGGTTACGTTGTATATCGTGTACGTGTGAGACGTGGTGGAAGAAAGAGGCCTGTTCCAAAGGGTATTGTGTATGGCAAACCCACCAATCAGGGTGTCACTCAGCTCAAGTTCCAACGGAGCAAGCGCTCTGTTGCTGAAGAGCGTGCTGGTCGTAAGCTTGGTGGCCTTAAGGTTCTCAACTCTTACTGGATCAATGAGGTATTGTAGTAATAACATGGCAGAACAATCTGTTGAATGTCCATTGTTGCCTATGTCATGTAAATTAGGATGGGGATTTTTGCTCAGGGGAGCTAGCTTTTGCTTTAACTTAAAATTTATGTATGTTGACCTGCCTGATCGAGATTTGATCTATGTAGGATTCGACATACAAATACTTTGAGGTAATTCTGGTTGATGCTGCCCACAATGCAATCCGCAATGACCCAAGAATCAATTGGATCTGCAATCCTGTCCATAAACATCGGGAGCTTCGTGGACTTACATCTGCTGGGAAGAAGTACAGAGGACTCCACGGGAAGGGGCACCTGTACCACAAGGCAAGGCCATCAAGAAGGGCAACATGGAAGAGGAACAACACACTTTCTCTCCGCCGATATCGTTGAGCTCTGTTTCTATCAATCGGTGTGTTTGTCATCCTGGTTTTGTTTTCTATATTGTAGGATCGATCGCCTATAGACATTTGGGCCTTTTTGGTTTTAAAATGTATTCATATATGATAAAACAAATTGAGTTGTTTGCGTACTGGAATTTATTCGATATTTTTACCTCATTATCCTCTTTGAAATGTTTACAATATTCCTTACAATGTTGAGTGACTGTACTGTTTTTGGTTTTGCACCTGATATTGATTGAATTCATTCTTGAGTACCTGATTACCAGACTTTGCGGAGTTTGGCAATCACAAATGAATGATATATGAAAATTTTCTCAAGTAATTTTCAAAACTGTCATATTGTTATGTCGACAAGAGAACAAATCCAAAGTAGAACAAGAATAGTTTATCATGCCCAACTTGGGATCTGCTTCTCTTTACCTTGTATACTTTTTAGATTCATGTTAGGCATATCCTGCACTGTTCTTGAAAACTTTTCTGACGATTGTTTTGTATCATCCATAACTTCATTAAACAAAGAAACTGGACCTTTAATGGGATTGGAACATTTCAATGCTCAAACTGCTTGAGACCTGCCCCATAGTCTGTATTCTTTTCTCCTGCAAAACTCGTGCAGACCTTCAAGGTGTGTAGACTCTACAGTTTGCACTTTTAGCTGAAAAAGTAGTAAACATTTAAGCAGCCATAATGACCATTATGAAGGTCATACTTAATTAGCCCCATTCTTCTTGTAAAAAAGTAACCAAGTTCATCATTGATCTTTCCTGTCAAAATTTAAAATTTAATGACAATACTAACTTAAGAGAAGTAAGAAAAGAAAGGTTCGGTTTGGTTGAAATTCTACAGTAGCAGAAGCAAGAACAAAGAACAAAGGTGATGATTCAAAGGAGACCCAGCTACTCTTATTGTTACTAAAAAGAGAAGCACTTGGTAATTATAAGCTTTGAAGGCTTGGTAAAAGTAAGGTGTAAAGGGAAAGGTAACAGTTTGGAGCTTATGATTTAGATACAGACTAGGGTATTATTGGAGTTTAGATAAGGATCCAAAAAACACAAAAATGGTGTTTTTATTTTAGCTTAGTGTAAGAGGTTGAGTTCCTAGTGGAATACAACCTCAGAGTTTGGATACTATGTACATGTTGATTAGTAAAGTAACATCCAGGAAAAGGTTTTAGAACAAAAGGTTGAGTATATAAAGATAATGGGTTCATTATATAAAAAAAATCTCAAAATTTACTCAATTTTGTAATTATAATTTAAATTTTAAAAAATAATAATTAAATATTTGAGCTTTCAAATTTTTTTAAATCAAACTTAAAAATAATATTTCTCTCGTTAAAAGTATATTCAAGATACAAAATTTACGAATCTTAATGTATATTCAACAATTTATCTAATTCTCATCCGAAAGGTAACAACTATGAAATTTATCGTTATAAGAAAAATCTGAATGACCCTTTTCTCTTTTTTGGTTGTTCATATAAGAAATAAGTAGTACTAAGCAAGTTGTGCTCAAGTAAAGTTGGTATTGAAGCCTCTAGGTCATGCACTTAGAGCATGGAAGAAGCATCCCAACGTTCATAAGAGCTATTTTTTCACACCCACCTTTTCTCTGAAAATATCACAATCATGCACAAAGATAAAAACTGTTTTTTTCTCTCTTTTTTCCTCCAAAAATGTTATTTTGGGAAATTCTCACGTACCCTTCTTCTTCATCTTTGGTTCTTAACCCTTACTTTCTACATCTATTGCTTTGGTTTTTGTTTTTTTTCCACTTTGGAAGGTCTAAATCATTTGGGATGTCTAATTCTCTTTTTTCTTTTCCTTTTTTCATATTGTCTGTTCTTAGTTTCTCGCAATCTACGTTTAAAAACAAGTGGGAGAACATGAGACTTAATGATGATTATGGGACCCTTCATTGAAACCAGCTTTTGTTTCTTTGCTTCAATCCTTTCAAATGTGTGATTCTTGTTCACATGTATCCCAAATCACCAAAAAGCTTGTTAAATTTTGCAAGTGTTAATCATTGAAACAAAATGACATCTAATCCATACTTTTCGAGTACGTATTAGATAAATTATCGGATATATTTAATTAACTCAATTACTTATTTAAAATAAGTTATTCAACGTAAAACATCACGAACGAATTAACCGAATATTAAGAAATTTAACTTTAAATCTTTAGTAATCACAAAATAGATAACAAAATGAAATCAACTAATCGTAATTGATATTTTTCAGAAAAATATTAGGTATACTATTAAATACAAATAATAACCTATAATCACATAATCAAAATAAATTATTTAGCAAATTAACGGGTCAAAACAAATGTTAAGAAATTCAATATTTTTCGTTATTCGACCAATTTACGTAAAATTGTAATTTATACAATTCGAGTTCGTAACTTAACGAGGTTGATGTTAGATATTTTCTTCTCTCTTTTACGGTAACTTATCTTTTTTATTATTACTATTGATTGAGGATGGAAGAGTCAAAGACATGAGATGAGGAATGTTTTTCTAAAGATTACTTATAACAACCGTTGAAGAGCATCTTAGTAGAATATATCGAAAGTAAGGGAAGTTGATTTACTAAGTATACCTTTTAAGTCTTGGACTATAAGACGTGACTCACATGCTCTATTTCATTCACCTTCAAACCCTAATTATTTTGTTCTCCACTAACGAGGATTAGATATATGTCATAATGGGAATTGAAAAATTGAAAAAAGTGTGACTGTGAAATCTAACATGAACCTTTTTTATGTCTTGCATCCAATCTTCTTTTAACTTTAATATTCTATTGTTTCAATCTACTGTTTTTCTAGGGTTTGTTCAAGTCCTCAATCACTCAATCACTAATGTTGTGAATCTCTTATCTCTTCTTCTTTTTTTTTTTGTTTAACATTTATATTCATTTTATTAAAAAATAAACTACTAAATATACATACTAATTGATAAATCGCATCTTCCAAATAAATCATTCAGTTACTCATATCGGGTACGTTAATTTTTGCTAAACTAATACTTGAGTGAGTTATAGATAAGAATGATAATGAGTTAGGTTAAGTTGAGTTTATCATTAATTCGGTCCTATTGCCTATAACTTAAAACTACTCTAAATTTTTATCAGCCTTAACTCAAAAAGTTTTAGTCACGACATTGTTTTTGTGTGATTAATCAAAATAACGTCGTTTTATTAAAACAATGTCATTTTGATCAATTACATCATACCGATGTCATTTTAGTGAAAGAGTTCAAGTTGTTCGTTTTGTTTTAAGCTCGTTTTCAAACCCAAATCTAATCTAAAGTCCAATCAATTATAATTAGATAATCTCGTTGACTTTAGGTTGGATTGGACTTTAATTGTCAATTCTAATTATAACTTTTTGGGGTTGGAGAACCCTTTTCCAGTTAGAGTATTCTAACCCTATTCTGCTTAATCAGGTCCATACGTTTATGTAGATCTCACATAAATATGCGGATAAGATTTAATATAATAGAGTTTGAACTAATTAACTAACATAGAGGATCTAATATCAGCTTTTTGCAACTTTCTATGACATCATATTGGGTCACTCTTTGTCTGTGTCATGAAGCTTGTTTAGAACATTGTCAGCTACCAATGGCAATGGTTTCTTCTGCATTATCTGTGGACACACCTTAGAAGCTAAAAAGAGGAACAGGATCGCCTGTGAATTTGTGGATGTCATGCAACTCGGCAACAGTACTTGGTTATTACAAGTACGTAGCTTATCTTCCAGACCCCATTAAAGGCTTTCAAGTTCGTACACTACACTTCAGGCTCAGACTGCAACACTTGGAACATGGCTGTTGCTCCATGGCATCTATCAAACAAAGATGTAACAAAAGGGTCACCTATCGACTATAGATTAACCCCACTCACATGCCTTTGAATTTGGACGGTAGCTTCTTGTGGGTCAAGATACCATCTTTGTTATTATGTTTCTAAGCTTGGAGAATAATATTCATTTCGTAAGAGTAATTTTTGTTCGATTCGGTTGAATCCAACTCAAATTTAATGTGCTCAGTTCTAATTAGTTAAATTAGGATTAAAAGAAACCAATTTCTTGTATCACTTATGGTGTTTTTATTATGTTTTATTAAATATCATCCACATATTTATGTAGACTCTATATAAATATATAGGCAAGCAGGGCCGATTCTGAAGTTTTATAAGCCCGGAGCGAAAAAGAAGATATGAGCCCCCTGTCTTTACCTCTATGTGCAAGAAAACAGCTAGCTCCTATAAGAAGCTAGAGGCTCGAAAGAACAGAGCAAATTAGGAGGCTTTGGGTATAAGCCTAGCTCGCCTTTGCCCAGGGTCGAGCTTGTAGACAAGATTTAATAGAATATGATTGGAACAGAAGATTTGACGGGACTAGAAACGAAAAAAAAAAAGTAAAGAAAGAGAAATTAATATAAATAAAAAAATAAATAAAAATAAATAAAAAGTTGAAGGAGATAGGTTTGTCTTTAGCACAAAAAAAGAAGGGCAAAACCGTCAAAAAATGGGAAATCACAGCGTGAAATCCAAAGGGCACGCCTTCTCCATCGTCTTCTTTAGTCATCATCACTCTTGTTGGACTATACGGTGACACCCATCACTACAAATCTCAAGTCTTTCTGTTTCATTTCTCTCTTCTAATCATCTTCTATTAAATTTTTTATTTATGTTTATATAAATTTCAGTTTCTCTGTTTTAATGATTTTTATTAAATTTTATTTATATATTTATATAAAATTCACATAAATATATAGATAAAATTTAATAAAACATAATCAATACAGAATATTTGATTTTATCACTGAACGGTACAAAAGATTAAAAATAAAATAAAAAATAAATATATTTTAAATTTATGAGATTCTACTTAAAAGTTAAAAATTCAGAAAATGTTCAAAAGTCCAAAAAATGGGCGTTGGATTGAATATATGACTCAATTATTTAATTAATTATTGTAAATATTTTTATAATATTTATAGTTTATAATAATTAATTTTAAACATGGAAAAATAAGATAAAATTTTGGTTAAAAATGTCAAATTTCTATCGATATTATAATTTCTAATTCAGAATGTAACGTTTTCTTATTTACGTATTAATTCAATTAAAGAGTAAAAAATTTTATTCAATATTGGAAATTTACATTTTGTAGAATATTTAATCACTAAAATAAGATGTTGAAGGTTTAAAATGTTCAATTGATATTAAACGTCATAAAATTAATTAAAGATTGAATAAAATCAAATAATTCAAAAAATGTTTGAAAAAAACTATAACATATTGTAATTTTTAATATGGTTAGAGTGTAGAGCCCATTAACAATAATTGAGCTTAGATCAATCATTGTCAAAATAACCAGTCATTTTGACAATGGTTGACTCAAGCCTAATTATTGTTAGTGAATTCTACATTCTGCCCATATTAAAAATTCTAATACGGTATTGGAGCAGGTTTAGTCTAGATTATTAATTTTGTGGTTATTCATCTAGATGTCCAATTTCAGTGGCCCGGTCCGGTTACCACTGTATTTATTTCAAGTGACAACTGAATGTTCAGTTCCAGTTGCATTTGAGAGGGAGTCTTAGAGTATCTCGTATTGACTAAACATGAAAATGTTAAAAGGTTTATAAGTGGTAAGGGTTAACTATCCAAATGACTAGTTCTAGTCATTTTGACAATAGTTGACTCAAGTCCAATTATTATTAGTAGATTCTATACTCTGTTGATATTAAAAATTCTAAGATTACTTATCGAAAAATTTAAAGTTTAATTAAAAAAGAGACTAATAAATAAAATTTATTTGGCTGATTAATCAATAAGCTTATCGAATTTTAACAACAAAAATTATTAAATCAATTCAATACGAAAAATTAAAATCGAACTAAAAAGTTAACCTATTCAAAATTTTCACCGTTAAATCAATCAATCCGGTTCGGGATTTCAAAGATTCCACTTGATTCATCCGTTATAAACAGCAGCTATATTTTATGAAATTGTGATTCAGTCTTATGGAGTGTTTTCATATTCCTTCCTTTACCTGCCAAAGAAACACTTTCGGTTTTAGTTTGTTATCTTGTTTATAAAAAAAAGACAAAATAAACTCTTTTTCCTTTATTTAATATAAAGTAATGTTAAAATTATATAAATTCTGTTACAAAAGAAACCAGATGAGCTCAGAGATGAGGGGTCTTTGCTTGTAGTTTTTTAAATACGGAACCGTCCTTCTCAAAGATAATCTTTTTGTTTTTTTAATTCGTAATAATACAATTTTAAATATACTTTAAATAGATTGTTAAACATGTATAACATTTTTCAATTAATACAGTGTTATAATTTTATTTTATAGTAACAAAATTAAAATAATATAATTTTTCTAAATATATTAAATTAATTATTTCATTTATAGTTTTAATCAATTTTTTAAAAAATCAAACCTAATATTATATTAGTAAGATAACAGGTTTAAAATTTAAAGTTTTAATTAGTATTATCATTGTCATTATCATCACTAAGTTAAAATCCAGTTAGTACTTAGGGTTTGTAGAAGTTTGATGGTAATAATATGCAGTCTTATTCTTACATAGTAGAGAGACTATTTCTGATAGACTATGCAGTAAAACATGGAGATATTGCAAAAATGATACATGTACGTGCATACATCTTTAACGATTAATTCGATTAATTAATAAATTGATCGATTTTTATTAATAAAAATTGTTAAGATAAAACTGAACTTAAAAATTAAAAACTGAATCAAAAATTAATCAATTCAAAATTTTTATAATTAAACCGACCAAGCAAATCTAGATTTTTAATTGTTGGTATTAATGTCTTGGTTGCTGGTAGGCTTGAGATCAAACTCAAGCCTGACCTAGCCTGATTTAGCTAAATTTGAAGTCAACTCGCTAAGTCTCAAGCCTAATTTTTTTAAAAAATTGACCTAGAATTAGACTCGGGTTCGAACCATCTAGGCTTGAAACCCAAGACTCAACAACTATAAGAAAAAAAACACCATTCTCTATTTTTAATTTTAAGAAATAAAAAACAAACTAAGTCAAGCTGAATAAGAGCTTGATTACCTCAAACCCAATTGGGTCTAAATTTAGGCAAAATTTGGACTCAACTCGACCGGACCTATTTCAACCTCTACTGATTAGCAGGGCCGGCTCTGAGTAAGGGCAAGACGGGCACTCATCCAGAGCCCATCCTTATAAATAATAAAATAGGACTTATTTTTATCCTAATAAAAAATAAAATAAATTAAAATAATGTCTACTCTTAACCTGATAAAGAACATATTTTACTTAAATTCATTGTTTGTGATAACCTAAAAATAAACAAAAATAGAAACTTTTTATTATTTTACCCAAAAACTATCAAAATGGTAATACGGGCACTACTGACCAGGTAGTAGTGCCTATAAATTATGAACGAGTACCATCATTGTATTGATCTACCTCCGTTAATAGAATCCATTAGTACATTTTGTAACAAAAAGTCTAGTATATTATTATAGTACAATTAAGGAAAAGACGTTCTGTGGAGGTATTCAAATGATTTACTCCTTAAGTCAATATCCTACAATTAAAAAAAAGGACTAAAAACCTTATGTGCCTCTTGAAAATTTGTCATTATCTTAAGAAAGTGCTTTACACTACATTAATAATAACAAAGTAAAAACCAGGATTAGACAAGGCAATGGCCCGAGGCGCCCTCGGCCGACCCAGCCCGGCCTCATTTAAGGCGGGACGCGGGCCGGCCTGTGGCTCATGAGGGTTGGGATGGACCGACCCGCGGCCCGGCCCGGCCCACTGAATGGCTGGACTGCCCGTAGTCGGCCTGTGGCTTGGCGGGTCATGGGCGGGCCGGGCCAAATCTGGCCAGTTCATATTTTTTAAAATTAAAAAATACAAAACGGGATCGTTTCGGACAAAACGACGCTGGTTTGTCAGACTACAGTCTGGGCCAGAATTACCATCCCTACCTAAGACTATAAAGCCCTTTCATCTTTAACCAAAATCTCGAGTTCAAAGTTTTGACAATGGAATCATTTTAAAAACTCGTGAAAGAGAATTTTATTATCCAAAAAGAGTCATATTTGACTCGTATTCGAATTAGTCGATTGATCATGTGATGCCGGATATCGAATAGTTTAATAAGAAAAAAAACAAAGAAAATCTTGATGTTTTCTTCGGACTCAATCTAAGCAATTATATAATATATTCAATTAATTTTTATAAATTTAAAATAATAAATTAACAATAAAACTAGATTTGTTTTTAAGATTTTTAAGTTCGCAGGCATATGAAGTTTAGATTAATATTAGTATATTCAAATAACTAATTTATCAAGGGTAAAAAATATATAGATATCTCTTGTAATTAATTTTTTAAAAATCACTTAAACCTTTGAGATTTCTGAAATTTTTCATTTTTAATTTTACATAAAAATTATTTTTTAAATTTGAGTTAAAAATGATAATAAAATATGCACGTACATATGTACTAATCCAATATTATTTAAACTAAAGTTTATTCAAACTAATAATTTAAATATAATTTTAGTCGAGTTTAAGAGTTAAGTTAAATTATTATATTTTTGATACTTAATTACTATATATTTTATATTATTATTACGTTTATATTTCGTTATTATTTTTACTAAAATTTTAAAAGAAATTTTCTAAAAACTAATAATTAAAAATCAATATTTTTTAAAATTTTCAAATCCCAGCGACAAGTCGTTGACAATTAATGATCCCAAGGTGAAAAAAGGGCATGACAGAGATGGATCTTACAGTTATAGTTTCTGAGAAATTACTATTCTCTCTCTGGTACTTTTCCTGTGTAGCCAGCCTATTTAGGAATCTACAGGATGATGAAATGATCACAATTCACCAATGAAAGTGGTTTACATAATTTAAAATCAATAAGAATGGTTAAGGAGCTAACCATCTCAATTACAAGCTTTGTCCAATGATTAAACTGAGGTAAGAAAATGGTAAAGGTGGTCCAGGAGCCTAGTCCCTTTCAGGTTCACCTGGAAACTCTATAATGGTGAATGTTTGGGGATGAATATAAAGAAACAGAAACAACTTTCTTGGATCCTGTGAGAGACCATTGTCACACTGTTACTTGAAATCAAGTTTCTGAACAAAAAAAGAAAGAATTTTGATAGGCAAAGGAAAAAAAAGAGAGAGACAAGGAATGATGGAAAGTGGAACAAAAAGAAGGGAAAAGAAAACCAAGAAAACCAAAAGTATGTGGGAGAGAGCAGACAAATGAGAAATACTGATAAAGAGCAAGTTCTGATGATGGAGCTAGAGAGTATCAGCCGTTTCCTTCTCCAGGGAAACACTCTCTGAGGTCAGAAATCAGAATAAAAAAAGCATCATCTGACTTCCCTAACCAAAATCTCAGAATCCCACTAAACATGAAACATCATTTTCTCTTCACATGCTACTTCTTCTTCTTCTTCTGTAGGCCTCTGTTAGTTTTTTCTGATAAAGCTCTGCCTCTGCAACTCCGTGTTCTCCTTTCTCTGAAATTGTCATTGCAAGACCCACTTGGCACATTCCAGGATTGGGACCCTACTACAAGCTTCTCCAAGAGTGATTCACAAGAACCAATTTGGTGTTCATGGTCTGGTGTCAAATGCAACCCCAAAACAGCTCAAGTCACATCACTCGATCTCTCACAAAGAAATCTTTCAGGTGTTCTTCCTGCAGAAATCCGGGACTTGAAGAGCTTAATCCACTTGAATTTAAGCAGAAACGCGTTTGATGGTCAATTTCCACAAGCCATTTTTGAACTAACTGACATTAGGACTCTTGATATAAGCCACAACTCCTTCAATTCAACTTTCCCACCTGGGATTTCCAAGCTCAGGTTCCTCAGACACTTCAGTGCTTATAGCAACAGTTTTGTTGGACCACTACCCAAAGATTTGATCTTTCTACGCTTCTTGGAGCAGCTCAACTTAGGGGGGAGTTACTTCGACGGAGAGATTCCGACAACTTATGGGAAATTCCCAAGATTGAAGTTTCTTTACTTAGCCGGAAATCAACTTGAAGGTCCATTGCCACCACAATTAGGATTCATGAGCCAGCTGGAGCGATTGGAGATTGGATATAACATTATGTTGTCAGGCAGATTACCAGAGGAGTTCTCATTGTTGACCAATCTCCAGTACTTGGACATCTCAAATTGCAGCCTCTCCGGCGAGCTCCCTCCAGAACTTGGAAACTTAACACAGCTTGAATATTTACTGCTTTTCACGAACCAGTTAACCGGAGAAATTCCAGTAAGTTTTACCAACTTAAAAGCTCTAAAGAATCTAGATTTGTCAGATAATCGATTATCAGGAACCATTCCAGAGGGTTTCTCGTCATTGACAGAGCTAACCAGATTGAGCTTGATGAGAAATGAATTAACAGGAGAAATACCAAAAGGAATTGGTGAGCTTCCAAATATTGAGACACTATCACTGTGGGAGAATTCACTATCAGGAATTCTACCACAAAAGCTTGGCTCCAATGGGAAATTACAATGGCTAGATGTGTCATCCAACTCGCTTTCAGGTCCAATCCCACAAAACCTTTGCCATGGAAACAAGCTTTTCAAGCTCATACTCTTCTCCAACAACTTCATCGACAAAATCCCACCTTCACTAGCAAACTGCACCTCACTGACAAGGCTCAGAATCCAAAACAACCGTCTCAATGGCACAATTCCAGGCGGTTTCGGCCTCCTTAAGAGTCTAACCTTTGTGGACATAAGCAAGAACAACCTAACAGGCGCAATCCCTTCAGACCTTGGAAATGCACCACAACTACAATACCTCAACATCTCGGAGAACTCATTCGACGCCACTCTTCCATCAAACATCTGGAGTGCATCGAATCTACAGGTTTTCTCAGCCAGTTGGAGCAGAATTGTAGGCGAAGTTCCAGACTTTTTAGGTTGCAAAAGTGTATACAAGATAGAGTTGCAAGGAAATTCTCTCAACGGCGGCATTCCTTGGGACATTGGTCACTGCGAGAAGCTCTTGTCGTTAAATCTGAGCAGCAATTCGCTCACCGGAACAATCCCATGGGAGATATCGACGTTACCGACAATCACCGCCGTTGACCTCTCTCACAACCTCCTCACCGGCACAATTCCCGCCAATTTCGAAAACTGCACCACATTGGAGACCTTCAATGTGTCATACAATCTCTTAACCGGTCCTATCCCGAAATCCGGTTCCGTATTCCCAAACTTACACCCGTCATCGTTCTCCGGCAACGACGGCTTATGCGGCGGCGTTTTGACAAAATCATGCGCCGCCGACGCTCTGAAGCCCCTAGAGGTTGAACCACGTGAACAACAACAGCACAAGACGACAGCGGGGGCAATAGTGTGGATCATGGCTGCGGGTTTCGCCGTCGGACTCGTCGTGCTCGTCGCCGGAACAAAATGTTTCCGGGCAAATCACAGCCGCCGGTTTGCTGACCTTCGTGAGATCGGACCGTGGAAATTAACCGCTTTTCAACGGCTGAACTTTACGGCTGATGATGTGCTGGAGTGCCTGTCAATGACTGATAAGATCATAGGGATGGGGTCCACGGGAACAGTGTACAAGGTCGAGATGCCAGGTGGCGAGATCATAGCGGTGAAGAAGCTGTGGGGCAAGCACAAGGAGAGCATCAGACGGAGGAGAGGGGTTTTGGCCGAAGTGGAGGTGTTAGGGAACGTGAGGCACAGGAACATAGTGAGATTGTTAGGGTGCTGCAGCAACAGGGAGTGCACGATGCTGCTCTACGAGTACATGCCCAATGGAAATTTAGATGATTTATTGCATGGGAAAAACAAGGGTGAGAATTTGGTAGCTGACTGGGCTACGAGGTACAAGATTGTACTAGGCGTTGCTCAAGGGATTTGTTATCTGCACCATGACTGTGACCCAGTGATCGTTCACCGTGATCTCAAGCCCAGTAATATATTATTGGACGGTGAGATGGACGCCAGAGTGGCCGATTTTGGAGTGGCTAAGTTGATCCAAAGTGATGAATCCATGTCTGTCATTGCCGGATCTTATGGTTACATTGCACCAGGTGAGTTCATTTCATCCTCTTCTTCTTTTCTTTTCTTTTTTTTTTTTTAATTTTTAATTAATTTTCAATTTCAATTTTATTTGTTATTTTAATATTTAATTAACCATTTTTGTCTTCATACTCATCTTTCTCTTTTGTAGTTAACCTTTCTTTCAAATCAATGTCCTTTCTCATGTTAAATCCAAATCATTAAGGATTAAAGCACGGATAGCAATTTTTAACGTAAACCTGATGTTGATTGTTGTTGATGTTTTTTTCTTTGCAGAGTATGCTTATACCCTACAAGTTGATGAGAAGAGTGATATTTACAGCTTCGGAGTTGTGTTAATGGAGATCATAAGCGGTAAAAGATCGGTCGAGTCCGAGTTCGGGGATGGCAATAGTATCGTGGATTGGGTGAGGTCTAGGATTAAGATGAAAGATGGTATAAATAATGTTTTAGACAAGAATGCAGGAGCTTCCATTGCATTTGTGAAGGAGGAAATGATGCAAATTCTTAGGATTGCTTTGTTGTGTACTAGTCGGAATCCGGCAGATCGACCGTCCATGAGGGATGTGGTTTTAATGCTGCAAGAAGCTAAGCCAAAAAGAAAATTATCTGAAAGTTAGAGGTTTTTGTGGTGGTGATCACAATCTTCTTAGGTTGGGTGTGATATATACGGCAGAAAAGTTATATTGGAGATTTTATTTTTTAATGAAAGAATCGCTATCATTTAGATGCGCACTTATATTTAGAATTTGTTAATATAATCTCTGTATTTTTTTTAAAATTTATTTTGAATGTTGTTTTTTTAAATGGGAGGGTGATTGGCATAGATTAAGTGATTGTTTTTCTTTATTTCAGTGTAATTTTCAAGTTTTCTTATTCTAATTTTACTTTTGTGTTACTTTTTTTATTGACACTTTATAAGATGGAGTGTTGATGTGTGGCACAAAGACTACGGTGGAAACTAATATTAAATACTTAATATTAGGTTCAAAAATTAAATCTATGATCAATTGAGTTCGACCTAAAATTAATGGGCCTAATTCGGTTTGATGAGAATTTTAATTTTTGTGCTTCAAGTTGTAATGTAACTCGAGTTAGGAATTCAAAAGTTTGAAAAAATATGATGTTATTTTTTAAAATTTAAATTAAAAATATAATTAAATTTGAGTTCAATTAGATTTTAAGTTACCTAAGTTTAACATGACTTAAGTTTGGAACTTGTGTCTCGGGTATGATCAACTTGGGGCTAAATTCGGCCTCAAATACTAAGCCCCGATCTCGACTTTGACCCCAACCCAGATCTATTATCATTCCCATTCATTAGTCAAAAAGATTTAAACTTATTATTTCCTTCTATAAGCGGATCAAATCTTAACAATAACAGAGCAATACAACTAATATCGCTTGTTATGCAGTGAAGGGGAGTGAGTGAAAATGGCTGAATGAATCCAAGTTTCAGATTCCATCAAAGAGCAAGTGAATTTCCAAAGTATTTGCCACCGAAAGTGCTTTGACTTTCCAAAGACACCTACTAAGTGCTGGACAGTCTGCAGAATGTTATCATTCTTTTTTATTTCTTTTATAACAGTCGATATCATAATCGCTATTGCTCTATCGCGCACCGAGTAAATTATCGAGTGCACACAAATAATTCGTAGGAGTCCAGCCCTTACGCGCTTTTGGCATTAGTCGAGGGTATAATAATAGGAGGGATCAAAATATAATAAATTTTTATTATTTAGTTAAAAATTTTATATTAGAATGAAACGGAATAAGTTAATAGTAAAAAGTTTCATTTTATTTCATCTTAAACAATGAAAATAAGAAGCTTTTGATTTAAAGGGTTTAGTATAGAACATACTACCTAATATACATTTAATAATTTTTTAATATTGATTATTTTTTTATCCTTAACCTTTTTTTTCTTAAACTTAGCTTATCAATTATCACCATTAATAATATTTTTATATTATTAATAAAAAATTGTGTATAATTAATAAAAAATGAAAATATTAATAAATTTTTTAATGAAAATAGAAAATATATAAAAATTATTCTTTAATTGTTTGTATATATTTTTATATAAATAAAAATATAAATAAATAATTTTTAAACATAAATCAAATATAATAGAATAAAATTTATTAAATAATTAATAATAATAATTTTATATAATCAATAATAAAATAATTAAACTTTTATTAAACTTTCTATTATTTTAAAATTAAAAATATATAAAAAATAAATCACAACTGTAACTTTTTAATTGGACATAATTTCTGTTTTAGAATCATAACGTTAAAACTTTTGTAAAAATTATTTTAATATCAGAAGTATAATAATCATTTATTATACATTATATTTCATTTGATCAATTTTTTAAACAAGGTTCACTACGTTATATTATAAATTATTCTATTTCTTTCAAATAACTTTTTATTATATTACGTTCTATTATATTATAAAATACTCCGTTTTGTTAAATTTCGTTCACTTAATTGTCATCTAACTAAAGAAGCCCTAACTTAAGCGAAGAATAACCCATTACGTAGATGAGCATGGACATAGGTGCATAGTTTAGGCTTTCAATAAAAGACAAAACTTGGAAAATGAAGATTATATATTTAGAGACACTGTTTTCTTTTGGACTCTTCGTTTGCTTGCAGAAGATGAACCCTTACACTTCTCTCCGATACCTGCAACAAAGGAGTCGAAGATTCAGATTTCAATTCTCATAATTTTCAATATTTTTAAAAAGAGTTTTGAACTGACACTTCTAGGTGATTATATATATTATTAGTATTAGAAAATCTTCCCATAATTGTAATTTTAATAAAAATTTATTGATTTGATAATTTAAATAACTTTTTTTGTATATATTGTTTATAGGTATTCAATTATACTATAATTACTTAAATTTTATAATTCATTGAATTATAATATTATTCTCGTGAGATCTCATGGGTATTAAAATTTATATTAAAGAAGAGAGTTGAGTTTAAAATTTTTTATATGTTTATAAATTAATTAATAGTTATGAATTTATAATTATTTTAAATTTTAATTAAAGTTGTTAAATCGGTATGATATTAAGATATTACAAATTATAATAAAGGTTTTTAACTTTCTGGTTCGATATTTAATAATTTTTGTTGTTAAAAATCTACCAATTAATTAATTAATTAATTTTTATTAATTAATAAATTTTAAACTAAAATAAATCAATTAATTTTTATTTACTAATTTTTTTATTAAACTTTAATTTCTTCTATGATAAAGAAATACAGTAACATACCAACAGTTTGACGGTCAAGGCTACAAGCTCCTCCATCTCCCCCAAGCACTCCTCTTGATGTTCATGTGTGCTTGTGAACTCAGTAAGTAGATAAAGAGTTTTCTCCGCCTGCTCAATGATAAAAATCCACAACTAATATGTGAAACAATTACTAAAATGTATATTCTTAAAAGGAATTAATGAAAAAATCTTCACCTTCGAGAAAAATTCAGCAATCATGGCCTCTATTTCATTCATCACATGCACTGCACTGTTCATAGCTTCAAAAATGGACTGCACGTCTCCCTGGAAAGAAACACATTTTAGCATATTAAACTGTAATTAAATCTTTATGATGTTAAGAAAAAATGGGATTCAGAAGCAAACCTTCACATCATCCTCTAATGGAAGTTTGACAGATAATGCTGACAGTTTCCTAGTCATTCTGCTTAGAGCTTCACAATTTTTTCCTTCTAGTTTCGACCACTTATCGAGCATCCTCATCTGAGGATTCATAATCTGACATAACTTGATCTCGTGCTTGAGTTTTTGGATTTCTAATCCCTTTTTCAATATGGATTTTCTAACGTTGAATATTCGAAGCCATGCATGAAACACCTTGTCCTAAAAGAAGGATGTTTCGTTAAATACAGTTGCTAATTTACTCCAACTATGTGATAAGAAATTTGGAAGTTCTGTATATTATGATCTTACCTTGGAAATGGTATTTGTAGAGGCCATGGCAGACTCAGCTCGAGCATTCGCAAACCTCCACTGCAACAACCTGTTCTGCATAACTCTAAACCTATGATACTCTTCTTCCTGTATTGGGCTCACCTTCTTTTGGCTGAGGTACCTCAGGACGCCACTGACTCCGCCGTTGCTTTTGCTTCTCCCATTCTCTCCTCCGCCGTTTACCGGTGACTCTAGTGGCGGCAACATTGACCGTCCCGGGGATAACGCCCAAGCTGACGGTGACGTTGATGACGATCGAGACTTGGGTCTCGCAGCTGATAAACCAAGATCACGGGGCTTGCTTCCACTCTGCAAGAACCTGACAAACCCATCTCTGGTGCTATTCCTATTGTCTTGGCATGACTTTCTCTTGAAGTTTGATGAAAGGGTTGTGCTTGTGCCAGAGCTTGAAGGGTAAAGATTCTCGTCGTTTCTAATGGTTCCTGTTCGCGAGGTCGACTTTGATCGATTCGTAGCATGTCTTTGGCATATGTTTGGAGAGGTCGAGTTGTTTTCAGCTCCGCTCCGGCTCCGAACAAGGAAGGGAGACGTTGACGTGGCCCGTGGAGGGTGGCGGCGTGTCAAAGGAGCCTGCATGATCGAGTTATGGCGTGCCTGTTTTGATATAGCTGATACTTGTATGTATATATATATATGCAAGTGGTGAGAAGTCGAAAGCACGTCTTAAGTAACAGAAACAGACAAGACATTGCATTTGCATGTAGATCGAAAGAGAAGACTTTGTTTCATGAGTTCACGTCTATGTTTAGAAATGTAAGGTAAGGTACTTATATTAATATAAATTACATTTTATTAAAAATTTAGTAAAATTAAAGAATTTAAAAAATTATTAAAAAATTGTTCAAACAGAATAATTTAAAGTTTAATTAAAAATATTGTTAAATAAAAATTAATTTATTTATTTTAATTTTCAAGAACTTATTAATTTACTAAAATTGATCGATAAATTACAAAAAGAAGGTTGCGTATAATTAATGACTCTCCTCCGACCGTAACATACTTATATTGCTTAATCATGTCATTTTAGAATAAAAATGGATAAACTAGTAAAGATTGCTTGTCAAACATAGTTATCTTATTCAATTAATATTAAGAAAATATAGTATTCCATTAGATCCAAATTAGATAATAAAAAAGAAGGTGAACAAAATAAAAACGAGAAAGAAAAGGCATAAATGAAAGGAAAACACACAAACAAACATAGATGTATCATGTACCATAGTTTTAAATTTAATTATAAATATCAAAAAATGAATATCACAAAATATAAATATTAATGTCACTGCCAATTATATTTTCACCAGAGCTTTGGTTGGTTGGACGTAATATTTTTAATCTAATAAATTGTAATATAAATGGATGTAATACTAGACAATTGTTGTTTGGAAAGGATAAAAGAGTTCAAAATGTAATATAGTGAAATATTTTTGAAAGAAAGGTTTATAATGTAATATAATGAAAAGTTGTTTATCATTTTATATTTCATCTTTAACCCTCCAAATCGAAAAGTTTTCATTTTTACTATTTATGATGAAATGAGATGTAATACAAAACTTGTTGGTCACTCATAAAAAGTCTATAAATTTGAATTAAGTTGGACTTAATTTATAAGTTTTTGAAACTTTAAGGATTAATATGTGATATTTGATCTTATAAGGACTAATTCATAATTATGACTAAAGTTTGATTTTAGTTGTAATTTTGATAAAATATAGGATATGAAAAATATGATTTTTCATATAAAAGGAAAAATAGAAAATTTGGAGCTAGTACTTCTTACATTTTTCCTTTTAAACTAGATTTGAGTTTTCTTTTCATAGATTTGTGGATACCATTAAAAGCCAGACGATTGAATGATTCATGCATTAACGAATTCAAGATGAAAAAAAATTACAACAGGAAATTGAAACAAGTTAGTATAATTTTGTTAATTTCATATTTTATGTTTTAGATTAAATTTCATTAAAGTTGATTATGTGGAAAAATTTTAAATTCATTCCACTGCGCTTAAATTCGATTTTGCATTTATTTTCCAACAAAACCTTCATCTTCTATTTCATTATTTCATAAACCCTTCTCTCAAACGATAGAATAATATTATATTCCATTCCATTCTATTAATAAACCGGGAGTCAAACATAGCCTAAGAAAATGAGAAATTGCAAATACATGGCAGGTAAATAATAAAAGGGTAACAAATTTTGCTCTAATTAAAAAGAGAAAATGAATAATCATCAAATTTACTATAAAATTATGTAGTGATCGGTGGAAACAAGTTTTTAATAACTATTTTATGTGAATAATTTTAAGAAATCACTAAAAAAGTGAGAACAAGAAATTGCATAGCAAGTGACAAGTCTTGTTTTATAAGAAACAAAATGAAACAAAAACTAAACTAACTATAGAATTATGTAGTCATTTAATAATTATCTTATGTAAATATTATACTCTCAAAACCATAAGAACATAAAACCCTTTTTATATTACATTGAATTCCAATATCAAATTTTCTTACACAATCTTTAATCAACACTATTTATCACATTAACAAGGATTCGTTATTTTGACTTATGAGATGTAGCAAATGATATAAAGAAAAAACAAATAAAATATCATAATTGATCGAGAAAAAGTGAAAATTCTTGTATTAACTTTTGTGGGTTCGACATGGAGAATGCTATTTTAAGTTGTTAAATTCTATAGAAGTTGGTTAACTCTTAATCTTAAAGATGGAAACTCACTTATACCTAATAAATCACATTACATTACGTTTCAATATCAAATTTTCTTAAGACAATCTTTAATCAACACTAATTATCACATTAATAAGGATTCATGCTTTTGGCTTATGGGATGTAAGGAAATGATAAAAAAGAAAGAACAAATAAAATGACATAGTTGATCGACAACAAGTGAATATTTTTGTATTATTCTTTATTGGTTCAGTATGAAAAAGGCTATGTTAGGTTCGTTAAATTCCGTAGAAGTTAACTAACGCTTAATCTTAAAGATGGAAACTCACATTCTATCTAGTACTTTCCCATTTTGATAAAACTCATATCAGCAAGAAGAGTTTGCTTATCTCAAAACTGAGTAGGGCAAATTGGTTTTCCACATGAATTCTCCCTACAGGAGAGAGTTACATGTTAACAAGAGGAAACAAGAGATACCACAACTATGCTACTCAGAAAGTTGGAACTTGTTAGGATGCTATTACTATACTACTACTAAAATGACATTTGTGATAATAAAGCATATTCTTAACATTAAATAAGTACATAAAATGATAAAAATTGAAAGTAAATTTAGCTATATTAGAAAGCGAATAATTTAATTTTACTAAACTTAGATCGGTCGAAGTTTTAAATTACGAATTACAGAATGATATAGATAAGAGAATAAATCCGTCCAATCTCATACTAACTCATTCTAGCATGTGCTGCAAGTTCAACCAAAGTAACCTCAGTTTCAGCAACTTCTGGAGCTGGTAAATTGAGATCAAAGAAGCAAGTAGACTTCCCAGAACTTGTGGCCTTAGGCAAGTAAACAAAGTGCACTCTCTTGTGTCCACCGAGTGCTTCACCGGACTTAAAAACTCTGTCGCAATATGGACACTTAAACAATCTTCTTCTTTTCTCAGTAGCTCGTTCACGGAACTCACTCGAGTCACTACTTTCTTCGTCCTCATCTCTCTTATCAGGAAAGCTTCGATGCCCTTCTCTTGGTTTTTGATTCTTAGCAGCAACAAACCTTTTTATTTTTTTGTGATTAGCTTTGTGCCCACCAAGAGCCTGATAAGATCGAAACGATTTTCTACATGCTTCGCATCTGTATTTACCAAGTTCAGGTTGCTTATTCTTCCCATGGATTCCCTGAGTTGCACAAGTTTCTTTAGCTTTCATGTATTGCCCCACTACTTCTGAATCTAATTCTACAGGGCTTACATGTCCATGACTAAGCATAACTAACCATAGCGCAGCATCTGCATCATCTACGACACTAAATCTATTGGATTCAGAAGTTACCTGTTTCGATGACTCCACGATCACCATCGCTGGTTCGGCCACCTTCTCGTTTGATTTAAGTGGCCTTTTCGATCTCCTTCGAGTTGGGCTCCTTGGAGATTCGATTTCACTCTCTTCATCATCATCGAGACTAGGTTTTGAAGTATAATAGCTCACTGATTTACTAGGTGGCTTGTTTGGAGCATGTTCGATGTTACTTGAAGAAGATAAGGAAGAAGATTGCGACTTTGAAGTTGGGTTTTCAAGTTCTCGAGGAGGAGGAGGAGTAGGCTTGGACTGTTTAGGAGGAACCCGTAGCTTAGCTAAATGAGATCTCATGTGTCCTCCCATGGCTTTCCCATTAGCAAAGCTTCTGCCGCAGATCTTACAGGTTTGTCTCGAGTCCATTGATCACTGGGAAGAGATGAAAGTTTCAAGCTTGGAAGGAAGGATTAGGTTTTGCTTACTACGAAAGAATGAAGTTGAATCTTAACACAGTAGATTAAGAGTCTACGGACATAAAAGGAAAAAACAAGAAAAATTAGAGTATTTATGACACTTACCATAAAAATAAAAAATGAAATAGTAAATATTATATGATATTTTCAAACTTTACACCATTTTTAATTAATTTTTTGGACTTTTAAAAATATTAAATTATTTTTGAAAAATAGTCTCTGTACTTATTAGTTAAGGGTACAACGACGTATTATTAGGCCTTCTTAAATCCCGAGCCTCAACGGAATTTTTATTGAGCATTGTTGTAATATATATCTATTTTAATTGTATCATATAATATAAACAATATAATTCCGAGTGAAACAAAATATAATTTTAAAGAAATAAATAATAATTTTTAAATTTATAAATTATAATAAAAAGCATAAAATATAAGAATTTAGTGCAATTAACTCTTTTTTTTTAATCATATGATTTGAACTCCTCTTCCTTAGTATGTATGATATGAGATTATGTATTTTCAAGCATTAAAGAATTAACAAATATGAAATATTAAAACACATTAATACAATTTAATTTATGATACCGATAGAGGAAATCCGAAATCTCCTCTAATTTAGCAGATATCGTGATCCAGGGAACTTTCTCTTAACTATTTATTTAGATTGTGATAAGGAGCAAGATTATTTAAAGAAAATCATAGATTATCTTTTAAAATGTTTTCTTCAAAGTATAATTAAGGTCTAAATTATTTGATTTTGATAAATAATAACATTATGGAATTACAAGTTAATTTATTCCCATCTGTGCAAGGGATCAACGTTTTAGACCGGAAGTTAGATCAGTACAACTTGAAAAATAATTAAAGAAGGATATTTTTATCTATAAAAAATTTAGAGTTTAATTGAAAAAAAGAGTTTATTAAATAAAAATTGATTAGTTTATAAAAATTTACAAAATCTAACCAATTATTTAATAAATTGATTGTTTTTAATAATAAAGAATATTAACTAAATTAAAAGTTAAAAATTGAACCAAAAAGTTAATCGGTTTAAGATTTTCAGTATTAAATTAGCTAAACTAGTTCGATTTTTAAAATATTGAAAAAGATATAATAACTTTGTTTCTTTGTATAATAAAAAACCACATTATTATTTTTAAAATATGCACACGTAACCATTTTAAAAATGCCCCCTAGGAGTGATCGAGTTGATAGATTGGAGGTCATTGAGTCAAAAGGTTTTGTCTTCGAATTCTCTTAATTACATTCTCTTACTTAGTGTGGAGTACCCGATTGGTGTGATTTGTAGACTATTGTGTCAATCTGAAGATTCACCTAATGCGTATTCAAAGAATAACTACTGTGAGTTTCTCTGTTTTAAAAAAATAAATAAAGAGAATTCGTAGTAATTGTCTTTTAATCCAAAGCAGACTTAATAAGTATGTAAATATACATAATAATAATTCATAAATCATGAGTGATAACGGAATAGGGTCTTAAGAAGTTGCATAATTTCAAAAATAATTTCCAACTCAAATTCAAGTATAAACATATGGTTAAAAAATCAAATAGGTTTGGTAGATTCAAAAGTAAAAACTTTGAATAATTCAACTTACCAATTTGATTTTCAATTTTTAGGTTCGATTTATTTCAACAACAATTAGTCGATTTTTATAAATTAAAGCTTTTCATAAAATAAAATAATTAATTAATCTTTATTTAACAGTTTTATTTTTAATTAAAATTTAAATTAAGGGTAATTTTCTTCAATCATAATTTAAATTATTCAATTTTTAATTAGTTTTATGACAGTCTAATATCAGTTAAACCTTAAACATGCTGATTTAACTTTTTTTCCGGTTTTTTAAATATTAGTATAAACTTTGATATCTTTACATCAGTTAAATTTAAAAAAATTATTAAATTAAATTGAATATGTT
Organism: Erythroxylum echinodendron; assembly: GCA_027575705.1. Lineage (NCBI taxonomy): Eukaryota > Viridiplantae > Streptophyta > Magnoliopsida > Malpighiales > Erythroxylaceae > Erythroxylum > Erythroxylum echinodendron. The sequence continues at coordinate 36,279,168 of JANZXR010000006.1, forward strand.
AGCTTTGAATGAGATTTGGATCCATTTTTTCAATTTATTATAAATTATTCATTTTAAATAAATTATTTAAAAATTAATAATTTATATGACCCACACTTTTTAATATTTAAAGATGTTATAGATATTCAAATTCCATTTGTAAATATATTATAAAATGGAACTAGATAAATTTAAAAATCAAAACATTAATATATATTATAAATATAAGAATACATGCTAATTTTTTCCGATAATAATACAATTGAGCAATTTTAAGACCCAATTTGAGTCCATACAAAAGCATTAAGGCTAGCACTGACAATACAGGCTCAAATCTAATTTTAAATTATTTTAAATAAATTTAGGTTTAATTCAAATTTGACTTGAGTTTAACTTGTTGAGCTTAGTTTCGAATAAAAAGGAAATTTAAATTTAACACACTTTAAATTTTATGAGTGGATATAAAAGAAGAGAGTCGAAGTGTTTTAGATTAAGTAGGGATAAGAATTAGTATATGGGGTGTAACTTTTCAGGATATAGGGTGGGCTATTATCTAAAGCAATTAAGAGATTGATGAAGATTTAGTTCACTGGATCAGATCAGAGCGACTTAAATAGATAAATGTATAATGAGTTTTGCATGATAGAAAGATACCATTCAAATTTAAAGGTAATTTTTATTATTTAGTGATTAAGTCGGTAATGTTCTATGGGAAAGATTGTTAACCCATCACATAAGTGCATAGTCTAGGTTAGTGGTGACAAAGATGAGGATGCTCTGTTAGATGTATAACCTTACGAAGAGAGATAAGGTTAGGAATGTTGTAGTAAGAGACAAATTAAAGATAACTACTATTGTTAACAAATTAAGAGAGATGATAATTAAGTAGTTTAGAAATATTAAGAGGAGATAACGCTCCGGTGAGAAAATGCGAGAAGATCGTACGTAGAGATTGTAAGAGAAAAATAAAGGTCTAAGAAGAATTAGAGGAATTGATAAAAATGATATAACAATATTAGAACTTACCGAAAATATGACTCGCTATGAAAAATTTTGACATATTAGGATTCAGATAAAGTATCTCCTCGTAGCTTCTACAAGTTTTTTAACTTTTTGTTCTTATAATTAGCCTAAACTTGTAAATAGACAATACTTATGATTTAACATGAGTACTTTTTATAATTACCTATCTTGATTTAGGAGTTATCATCATTATTGACATTGTCATCATCATTATCATTATTATTATTATTATTATTAATTTTTTCATTTTTTATTATTTTATTTTATTTACTTATTTATTTTTCTGAGTTATTTAAAAAAATCTCTCTATTAATTAAAGATAAAATTACGTATTACTGGACTTTTCAAATATGGTGTGTCAACGAAATTTTTATTATTGTTAAATTTTTACTAGTACTTTTTTAAATTTTTACTAGTACTTTGAACTTTTTGTTGAATTTTAGTCAAATTCAAATTAGACTAAAAACTATATCTAGAGCTCAATTTAAATTTTATTTTTTTAAAATTCAATGTAAGTTTAATCTAAAAT
>JANZXR010000006.1:36295910-36313613 GCA_027575705.1 Erythroxylum echinodendron
ACATGCATTATCTTGTTCACTTCTGCAATAAGTCGACCCCAAAAGAATTACTGTCGAACGTTGCCCTTTAGCTTCATTGATGTGATGTGGATCACTTTCCAATCTCTGCATATGTATCTCATCAGTTGTAGGCTCAGAAGTGTAAGGATTGGCGTTGTGAATACAGTCAAGTAAAAGTTTCAGCAACTTTAGTAGTATGCGGAAAATAATGTACAATAACAGCAAGAAACAGACAATGGCGCCTTTCCAAAACAAAGAAGAAGAAGAACGCATGGTATTTGCAGAATAATAGCTTCTTCAATTCATTACAGATATATAGGAAAAGGGTTGATGCAGAGTCCCTTTTCAACTGGCATTTTGTAATCTTAAGAGGAGTAGGATTAGGAATGTTAAAAGGTTCTGGTTACAAACTTCGACTCATTGGGATGGATTTGGGTTTGACTGTGAGGTAACTGTTATTTGAGTTCTAATTTTAATATGAGTTTCTAAATAAATATCTAATACTTTAAATTCTAAATATTATGTTGTTATTTTATTTTTTATTATAGACTTTATTTTATCTTGATTTTAGTTTTTTTCTTTTTTGAACAATCATACTCTATTTTCTCCTCCATTTTGGAGGAAAGCTACACATTCCTCCAAATTTGGAATAACACTATAACAGCAACGCTGTCACTGTTCATTTTTTTGTTTTTCTTTTTTGTTTTTCCTTTCTTTTTTATTAATTCAATCTTTTTTAATTCTTCATTCTTTATTTTGTTATTTAAACAATATTTTAATATTTTCATTATATATTTATTTAAATAATTATAACTTTATAATTATTTTAAGGATTAATTTTATATTTATAAATTTTTTCATCATATATTTATAACTTTATAATTATTTACTTATGAATAAATATTTTTAACAAAAAATTTTAAAAATATCTAATAGAAAATTTCAAATAAGTAAACCACAAATATATTTATATTAATAGTCGAATAACATAATAAATTACAATCAAAAACAAACTAAATTAAAGCACACATACATAAATATTAATACTCAAGCAGTAGAATTAAATAAACAAAATACAACCAAAATATAATTAATTACTATTTATTATTTATTTATTTTATTATTTATTATTTATTGACATAAAAATATAACAACAATAATATTGTGAATAAAAATATACACAAAAAAGAAAAGTTGGGTTAATTTTATAAAGTAATTTTAATAATCATTAATGAAAGGTATAAAAGAATATGCTGAGAATATTCTTTTTTGGTGTGAAAAATAGAGTTGTAAATTGTAGTGAAAAACACTATAGTATCTCTAAAATAGAGCAAACTTTATTCTATTTTAGAAGAATGGGTTGAAGATGACTTAAGAGGAGTAGGATTAGGAGTATTAAAAGGTTCTGGTTACAAACTTCGACTCATCGGGATAGATTTAGGTTTGATTGTGAGGTAACTGTTATTTGAGTTTTAAATTTTAATATGAGTTTTTAAATAAATATCTCATATTTTAAATTCTAAATATTATGTTGTCATTTTATTTTTTATTATAGACTTTATTTTATCTTGATTTTATTTTTTTCTTTTTTGAACAAAAATGAAAATATTTAGCAATTAAAATAAATGAAACAATATTGTTATTATTGATAATGAGAAAATACTAACAAATTGGAGATAACTTAATTTTATAAATTAATTTATAAACTAAAATTATTTGATAAATATTCATAATTTCAATTATAATTATTAAAGCGTAATTATAGAATAAAATATTTAATTTTATTTATAAATAATATTTAATTTTAAATAATTATTACTATCTATAATTCAATATTTAATTTTTATTTTTATTATTGAATAATTTTCTTTCTTAAATAATTAATTCTTTAAAATATCAGAATAATTTTATTTTTGAAATCTCAAGTTATGCCAAAAAACTAAAATAAATGGAATAATGAAATTTTATTCGGAATATTTTTATTATGATTATTAATAAATATTTAATAATCATAAATATGGTTTGTTTCTATTTTATTTTTAACTATCTGTTTTTGTTTTTTAATTTGACAAAAATCCCTTTATTTGATTAATTTTGGTTTCTTACGGTTTAAAAAATTAGGAAAACTATAAAAAGAGATTTTTCTTTTTTGTTTATATTTTTTAAATCTAATTTACTAGAAATTAATTATATATTAATTAAATATTTAATATATTAATTATTAATAAATTATGAATAATTTAATTAGTATTATATATTTAATCAATTAAATTCAATTATTAATAAGAAATTATGGACAATTTAATTTTTGTTAGTAATTTTATTTAATTAAATATAATTTAATAATATTAGTAAATATAATTAAATTTAAATTATCTTCAATATATATATATATATTTTTGATTTAATTTTTAAATTATCGAAATGAACTCATAAGTTTAAGTTTTGAAAAAAAAGATTATTAAATTTCAGTTAAAAAATAAAATAAATGTGACGTAAACATCAAGTACTAATAAAATATTATTTGTATGACAATTTAACTTAATTTTTATATTGAAACAAAAGTATTAAATCTAACTCAAATTAATAATTTATTATAACCACTTTAATTATTAATTATAATGCTATTCAATTAGTTCCGATCAAGTTTAAGAATTAAATTAAATTATTACATTAATGATATTTGGTTAATCTATGTTTGATATTCAAAACCTATATATCTCTTCAGTATTATTTAATGAAAATTCAAGAGAAAGTATCTTTTGGAAAAAAAAAAACTTGAAAATTAAGGTTTGTTAATTTAAAATTTTAAAAAAGAATTAAAATAAAAAAGTAGATATTTTTATCTAAATTATTATATTCAGTAACTATCCTATGGTTAGAATGTCAATAGATCAGGCCGAGCCTGGCCCACTCCTGACCCAGCCTGGCCCGACCATAGGTTAGGTAGCTCGTGAGATAGGTAAGGCCCATGGGCGGTTTGAGCCGGGCCAGCACAACCCATTTTTTATTTGTAAAAAAAGTAAAATATAATGTCGTTTTTGAAATAACGGTAAGACCACGGGCGGAATCGTGCTCGACCTGACTACACTTTTGACCCATGGCCGACCCATGACTTGGTCAACCCAAGTCAAAATCGGGTAGGCCAAAATTAACATCCTTACCTATGAGTGTGAGGATGGTCCAAAAAAAATTAAGTTTTGAAATATTAGGTCCAGAAGTTAAAAACTTAGGCATATCAAATCAATTACTAGGAATTTCTATTATTTATTTTTACTTAGAAATTTAGATTTATCTTTTATATATCATGTTTTTATAATATGTTGAAGGATTCATTCATTCAAATATTGATTTATTATTTCAGGTAATGAGTTTTATTTTCTTTTCCTCACATTTTTAGTAATTTTCAATCAAAAGTTTAAATAATTTGCTATATTTATTGAAAAATCCAAATGATGTAATGGTTTCGCAAACTTTCAAACTTTTCCTAGTCATTTCTAGTACAATAAAAAAATCAGAAAAATTAAATGTACAAATATAAATCAACATCAAAATTTAGTAACGCAGTTCGATACATCTTGCTTATATCTGTAGGACCCTCACTCAGCTTAATACTTCCACTAATGGCAATAGTTTTATACAAGCCTTTTCTTAGCCGATACTACTCAACCGTTGACACTATCTCTCTTTCTCGTTATTCGTGAAAATATTTCACACTCAATAACACGAAGGACTCGTGTGAACCTCAATAGAGAAGTTTTCTCAACAATCTTTTAACGAAAAAACAATAAATGAATAACTCAAGCGATTAAATAACTAAGAACAAAAGAGAATACACTTGAGATGCAAAAGAAAGACAATTTTTCGATAAGTTTAACTCTATTGAAATAAATCTGAAAGCCGACAGGCGTCCTAGTTTTGCACCAAAATAAACGCAACTTGCCCTTACTTAAAATAGGTGGCTTAAGATATAGTTGATTGCAAGATAGAAGTGTGTATAAATCACGTAAAATAACTAGGCCTCGCCAATTTCCACTTGAAGCGCAGGCTTCTTTCTTGTTGGGGAAGGGCACCTTTTGTTTCGCCTACCTTATAGCCAACCCCCATATTTGTTCGCTTGTCTTTATTTGACCATCGTTGATTATTGAGTAACTATTGTTTTAGAGGGTGTCGCATAAACGGTATTTACCCCTCTTTTCTTGAGATTTTTTTGGGAGCTCAAGTTGATCAAGTCATAAAGTTTGTTGAGTATAGAGAGTTTCTTTCCGCCAAAATAACGAGGATATAAGAAATATTTGTCACATTAGTATCAATAGGACTTATTATTTCGATAAATATAAATGAGGAAGTATAATAAATAGCTAATCCTTACTAATTATGAAAAAGAAAAGAATGAAAAGCTTAAACATAGTCTAATTCACATTCCGTAACTAATACCCATAATATTTTATTTACATTAAATTTAATTCGTACAGTAATAAAATAAGTTTTCATATTCAAGCCATTTACCTATTGCTAGTCCAACTAAAAGGCTTTTATATCCCTTGAGATCAGGAAGAGCTGACATATATTATCTTATGACTTAGTCTAATTTTGAGAAACGTGGTTTAGAGAAAAAAAAAGGAAAAAATGTATTTTAAATTATAATACTTTTACGAAAATATGAGTTAAACTCTACGTTTCATAATATTCAAATTAAATCTTAAATTTGCGGATTGTTTAATTTAGATTCTAAAATAAGTATTTTTGTTGAAATTAAGTTTATTAGAGTTAAGTTATATTATGTAGATTAAATCATGATTATCATTTTTAATTATAATTTAATACATACAATTAGAATTAAAGATAATAACTTTAAGTTTAATTAAATATTTAGATACACAATAATAAGTGTATACTGCGTGGCGAAGTAAACTTGTGTCGTGTTAATGTCGGTAAATAAAAGATAAAAATATAATTTCGTTAAAATTTTCATTCATTTAATATTCAAATCGAATCTTTATTCTAATGAAAATATTAAAAGTAAAGATACATATTTTGTATAAGAAAAACCTAAATCATGGAGGGACAATTTCTAATCTTTTAACAATGTTGTTTCATATTTTATTTTTTTAATTATTAAATCTTTTTATTCAGTACGTAACTTGTATTAATTACATCATATTAGAATTATTGAAAATCTTTAACTGAAAATTTATGTTTATTTACTTGAGGGCTTTACTTATCAGTTTATACTGGATCGAGCCCAACAGAAGCTAGCAGGTTGACGGGTGCAGGTTGTGCCACTTACGAGACGAGTCACTCTAACACAATTAGTGATCTTTTCTCTCTCAAAATTTACGATGCAAACTGTGAGGCTATCACAACAATTCTGTGATGATTTGGAAAAAATAATGTGGAATTTTTTATAGGCCTCACATGATGGACAATAAAAACTACACTTAGTTAACTGGGACACCATTAGTCGCCCCAAAAACACAGAGGATCTTGGGATTAAATGAATTCGATCATCCAATGATGCCTTACTTACTAAGTTGGGATGGGAATTGTTCACTAAACCCTTAGCGTTATGGATACAAGTACGTTGAGCCAAATATCACTCAAATGTACACCACATCCCTCAAATGCTACATAAGCAAGGGACCTCGAAAATTTGACAGGGAATATCAACTATGTGGGGTTTTGTCTGCCAAGGTATCAAATGGCAGATTGGTAATGGAAGCCATATATATTTTTGGCTCGACCATTGAATGGATGATTGGGGTCCTCTCTTATTTGAGACGACATCCCCCTTCCTGATAGATTGATGTATGCGAAAGTTATAGAGAATTGGAACATAATAACTGTATGAGAGGATTTTGGCATTTTTCGATAATTGAGCATCTAAGATAATGTTGATAAGTTTAAAATTTAAATCAAAGTGAGATAGAATAAAATCTTCTATCATGAAAAATTGGATAGAATTAGAATTGTATCTAGAGAAAACTCTTGTAGACTACGTCAGTTTGTTATGTGGCCCATTGGGCCAAGGGCTTACCAATCCCACGAGCCACCTAGCTCGTGGTGACCCAGCCTGGTTTATTGACATTCTTACCTATAGGACAATTACTCAATATATAATAATTTAGATAAAAGACACTGACAATTTTATATTTTAAGAATATTTTAATTTTTAAATTAAAAATCCTTAATTGTCAAGTTTTTTTCCAAAAATACTTTCTCTTGAATTTTCGATAAAAAATAATGAAGAGACATATAGGTTATGAATATCAAACTTACATTAACCAAATATCATTAATGTAATAATTTAACTTAATTCTTAAACTTGATCGGAACCAATTGAATAAGATTATAATTAATAATTTAAAATGGTTATAATAAATTATTAACTTCAGTTAGATTTAATAATTTTGGTTCAAATATAAAAATTAAGTTAAATTGTTTTATAAATAATATTTTATTTAATTATTTTTAACTGAAATTTAAGAACCTAATTTTTTTTCAAAACTTAAATTTATGAGTTCATTTCGATAATTTAAAAATTAAGAGGGTTTTCAAAAAAAATTTAAACTATATAAAATTTTGTTGTCCTTTTTAGTTTTCTATGATCAGAGACCTTATAAACCTAAAAATCAATATTGAAAAAAACCATCCAAGCAAGGACAGAGGAGAGTCAATCAAAGTCAGACATTAAATTCAGGCCACATGACCTGAAAACCATGCATTAATTATGATCTAGCAACTTTCTTGCATCTAATAATTTATTTGAAATATATATATATATTGAAGATAATTTAAGTTTAATTATATTTACTAATATTATTAGATTATATTTAATTAAATAAATTATCCATAATTTCTTATTAATAATTAAATTTAATTGGTAAAATATATAATACTAAATTAAATTATTCATAATTTATTTAATAATTAATATATTAAATATTTAAATAATATATATTTAATTGATAGTAAATTAGATTATAAAAATATAAACAAAAAAGCAAAATCATTTTTTATGATTTTTGTAATTTTTTAATATCGTAAGAAACTAAAATTAATCAAAGAAAGGAATTTTTATCAATTTAAAAAACAAAAAGAGATAATTAAAAATAAAAATAGAAACAAACAAATGAAGGCAAATGTTATAAAAATAAAATTATAAATTTTTTGATATTTTAAAATAATTAATTATACTAATAATATATGAAATCATAATTGCAAATAATTTAACCTTATAATTAATACCAAAACCAACGCCAGTCTTCATCAAAAGTGGAAATTCAAGTCTACGTTAATCACCGGTCTTGCACATCACGATACAAGCAACTGTGCCTTTCGTAGCGCTGAGTTTAAGCCACAACGTATGGCACTTAAAGAGTCCACAGTACCCATTTAATATAATTGTGTAATTAATAAGTCAAGAATAAAGAAACAGGAGGATGATAGGGATAGTCTTGTCTTGAATTTGTCTTTAGTTTGGACGGTTTGATAGGGATAGTCTTGTCTTGAATTTGTCTTTATTTTTTAAATATTATTATTTTGGTATTTGAGTTTTAAAAATTTCAAACTAAAATAATATTATTACGATAAATTTAATTGAAATGAAGACATTTTAAAATTTTGAATTATTTAAATCTAAAGACACACCACTAAAAAACAAAAATATATGATAAGATTTTTCAAAATGGTATATCATCGTGCAAATAAAAAGATGTTTTCTCTAAAATAAATATTTTGTATCAATGAAAATTTTAATGTTTTAAAAGTTGGATCGAAAGTTATACAGATAATAGAAAAGATTTAAAGTTCTAGGAATGGAAAAATCAGCCTGGTGCGGCTTGGGTTGGTCTGTTTTCGGCTCGAGTTAACCGAATTGGTCTGCCCAGCCCAATCGGTAGCCCATCTGTTATTTTTAAAACGACGTCGTTTTGTAAAATTTTTTGCTTAAAAAAATAAATGGCAAGCCCCGACCCATTGACATTCCTATAAAGTTCAAAAGGTCCAATTGATATTAAATTGTCATAAAAATTGCTCAAGATGGAATAAAATCAAATAATTTGAAATATGAATAAAAAGAGATTGTATTTATTTTTCAAAGAATTTGAAGTTTAATTGAAAAAAGATTACAAAATAAAAATTAATTGACTTATTTTAGTTTATAAGAACTTATTAACTTATAAAAATTAACTGATTAATTAATAAATTGATCAGTTTTTAACAACAAGAATTACTAAAGTAAATCGATCCGAAAAGTTAAATGATTCAAGATTTTTAGGGTTGAACCGATCGAACCGATTCAATTTTTTAATCATTGAAAATTACCTTTCATTAATTTTTATTTTCTTTGTGTTATTTTGAAAAATTATCAAAATTTTAACAAAATTACCATAATTTTTATAATATAAAATTAAATTAAATGCACTCGATTTCTTATGATTTGATTTTTCATTTCAATATTTTTAAAAGTTATTTTCTCATATTTTTTTAATTTTTATTTAAAATGATTTAATATCAAATTATTAAATTTTAATTGTAATATTTTAAATAAAAATAGATAAAAAAACTACCATCATTGAAGGAATTATATGATAATTAAATAATATTATAAATTATAATTTTTAAAAAATTAACACTTAAATGAACAAAGAAAAAGTCTATTTTGGAGATTTTCCACTGTAATTAACTTAAGAATTACAATTATAATTATGTTAATAAAACATATTTCACTTGAGATGCACTTTCCATTAAACAGCAATGGAGTTGGAACTGGTCTCCTCCAGAAGACGAGACACACTTCGCATGGTTGGCCTAGACCGAGGATCTTCACTCACACAAGAGACAGCAACATTAAGTATAATGGTTATCTGATCAACGACCTTCATATCTGTTGGAGGTGAGAGACGTTTGTCCAAAACATCCTCTAAGGAGATCCTTTGATCAGCAGATGATTGTAGATAAGGTACCAATTCACCTGGATGTTTCCCCATCAGAATCTCCATTGCCAAAACTCCGAAGCTGTAGACTTCTGACTTCTCTGTCACCTCCATTTTGTAAGCAAGCTCTATAGAAGTAACATGCATGGATGTTAAAAGGGTAGATCATGGAGGACCATAACTGAAAATCGTGCATTTAGAGTGTATATACCTGGAGCTAGATAACCGTAAGTGCCTGCAATTGTTGTCCAGTTGGAAGAATCGGGCTTCAGGAACCTGGAAGTTTCAAAATCTGAAACATGAGCTTCAAGTTCAGAGTTTAGGAGAACGTTCTTGCTTGATATGTCGCGATGAATTATAGGTGGAAAACAGTCATGATGCATATACGATAAAGCATTGGCTATGCTTTGGATTGCATCAATTCTCTTTTCCCATTGCAATTCCTTGGCTCCTGTGTCACTGCTCAAGATAGAAGACAAGCTTCCTCTTTCCATGAGCTCATAAACCAGAAACGTGTGACTTCCCTGAGAGCAAAAACCATAAAACTTGACTATGTTTCGATGTCGCAATCTAGTTAAAGCTTCGACCTCTTGACTGAAACTCTTAGCCATCTCCATCTCCGATTCTGTGTCTGAAAATTTCAGCTTCTTCGCAGCCAGTGGTTGAACACCTGGCATTTCAATTTTGTAAACTTTTGCACTTGCTCCCTCGCCGATGCAGTGCATGTCGTCGAAGTCGTTAGTGGCTTCGATGATGTCTCTGTACACAAGTTTCCCGTCAAAATGACAAACTGAGAATGGATTTTCCGGTTTTGATTTATCTTCGTTTCTTGATGAACTTCCGAACAACTTTTGCTGATGGAGAAATGCAAGAACCCCAATGATTGTGATAGAAAACAACAGTGCACTTGTTATTGCAGCAACCATAACAAGAACTTTTCTTTTCTTTCTCCGACCACCCTTCACGGTGGTTGCCGCATCACAGGGCCTCAAACCTTGTACTTCGCCGCATAAGTCCTTGTTGTTGGTATAAACACTTGGATCGGCAGAACGAAATACATTACTATCAGGAAGTGAACCAACTAAACTATTGTATGAAAAGTTTATGGAAACCAGGCCCAACATATCTCTAAACGAAGGAGGGATCGGACCTGAAAGATGGTTATGGGACATGTTCAAGCATTCTAAGGCTGTGAGCCTCGCAAACTGAGCAGGCACTTCTCCAGTAAACTGATTATAGCTCAAATCTAATAGATCTTGTAATTCTATAAGATTGCCAATTTGATATGGGATTGTGCCATTCAACTGGTTCTTGCTCAAGTTCAAAAGCTGAAGCCTGGAGCACTCGCCTATTTCGGGCGGAATTGGTCCTCTTAACAAGTTCGTGGAAAGGTCTAAAGTCATCAAGTTTGATAGTTCTCCAATTCCTGCTGGTACCTGACCTGAAAGCTGATTGGCTTTCAGACTCAGGAAAAACAGCTTGGATAATTTGCCAAGCTCTGACGGTATACCTCCGGAGATCTGATTGAAAGAAAGGTCAAGTAGTTGCAGTTGGTTCAACTCAACAATATTGTCAGGAATTTTGCCCTGAAGCATGTTTCCGGCGATTTTCAGAACCTGTAAGTTCTGACACTCCCCCCATTTTTGCGTCAGCTTACCTCTCAACTTGTTGAAGCTCAAGTCGATGTAAGTGAGATTGGGATATGCTCCAAAATCTTGGTCCAATGTTCCTGTCAGGTGGTTGTACTCGAGCCTAACTCTGAATAGGGTACGACAGTTTTTCAAACTTACAGGAATTGGACCGGAGAAATTGTTGAAAGCAGCACTGAAGTTTACCAGCTTTCCACCTTGACAAACTTGGGGCGGCAAATTCCCTGTGAGGTTATTCTCAGCCAGGTGTAAAACGGTTAGGGAAGAAAGATTGCCCAATCCTGCCGGCACCGTACCGGAGAATTTGTTTATAAACAAGCTCAATACTGTCAACTTTCTCAAACTGCATAAACTCTGCGGGATGGTACCGGAAAGTTGATTTTTGGGTAGTGCCAGAATCCTTAACTCGCTCAAGTTACCCAAAGAAGCAGGCAAAGGACCATTAAAATAGTTGGTAGTAAGATCTAGAATAGACAGATTCTTCAAGTTTCCAATCTCCTCAGGAATTCGGCCTCCAAGACCGGTTGATTGAAGGAGTAAATGCTGGAGGCTAACTAGGCCAGTTCTGGTAGAGCCTAACCCATCCGGGAATAGACAAGGGTCTAGTATGCCAGTTAAATTGTTCCTAGAAACATCAAGCTCATAAACAAGAGTAAGGTTGGCAAGAGTAAGAGGTAAGGTGCCATGAAAAGAGTTTGTGGAAAGATCAAGGAATTGGAGCTTGGAAAGAATGCCAATGTTCGAAGGAATTGTGCCTGTAAGATTGTTGACTTTAAGATCGAGTCGAAGCAGGTTTGGGAAGGAAGAGATATCCAAGTCCTGGAGTGTACCTCTCAAGCCTGTGTACGCCAGGTTTATTACAGTTACACTCCCTGCATCATTGCATGTAATTCCTCGCCATTTGCATGGACTTGTAACGTTAGAATAGGAGCTTGGAGAGACCCAAGAACGAAGAATTTCCCGGTCTCCGATGCTACTTTTCCATTTCAGGAGGGCTTCAGCTTCTGAGTTGAAACCTGAGGTTGGTTTATGAAAATATACTGACAATAGCAGGGAAACAAGCAAGATGACTTCCAGAGAAAGTTGGTTACCTCGGCTCGCCATTGTTGATAAGTGAAGGTTTAAGATATACTTGGTTAATCTCTATCAAGTATCTCTTAAAACAACACTCTCACCAAGTTGTAGCTCCGTATACAGTGTAGTCACTGACTGAATTAGGTGTGGACCAATTCAACAATTAGCATATGGCTCAAAGTAAGTCAGAAGTCATGAACTTGGAGACAAGTGTGATTAATCAGGTGGGCCTGTGCATGGAAACGGAGGCTTGGGTCGATTTCAAGGGAAAGCATCAAAAGTCTTTGGCATGACTTGAGGGTTCTGATCAACTCTCATTGTGATTGATTTCGTTTGTGGATTGACTGATGGATTGAATTCGAGCCTTTATCATGACTTGAGGATTGTGTTCAACTCTGATTGTCATTGATTTCGTCTGTGGATTGTGATTGATGGATTGATTTTTAAAATTTCATTGCCTGTGCTCGAGGTAAAAGCTTGAATGTTGATTTTCAACTCATTCTCACTTTAGAAGCTTTGCTATTCTAGTATATTACATACTTTAATTCCACATATCCACAAGACTTTACTGATAAACGTTGGATTAACAATATACTATATAAATAACCCAAAATCATAGGCTTCTTTGAATTTGATAATGATCTGATAATCCAAAATCTTCAAAGTCATCTCTAAAACTTGGAAACTTTGTCTCCCCACTCAAGTTCAGTTAAATGATGTACAAGTCATATCTTAGCTTTTTGGTTTTTTTTCCTTTTTTATCATACAAGGTCAAGCAAATTCGAGAAGTACACAGCTTTGTGCAATTTACCGTTGAAACAGACCAAATGTTAGATACTTTTATATAATTAACAATATATTATCAAACAAGTACACAAGTTTACATCAGTTCACATCATCTACAAATCAACTTCAGTTACCTGGAAGTACGGTTAAAGTCTCTGAAAACTCGTTCCAGAAGCCATCAAGAGAACTGCAGAGATGACACAAGAACATGGTTTCAGTTGTTTTTCTTTTTAATTTGAAAAATAAATTATTAAATATATATAATAATTCATAAACAAGTTTCAATCTTGCCATAACGGAGTGGAACAACAAAACAAAAAGACAAGAACTTCAAGATGCATCAAGGGAACCTAATCATACATAAGATGTTACTTGTTCTGTTTAGCAGCTACAGTCCTTTGAACTGTTGAAACTCCGTCAACAAATTTTGTCCGGAAAAGGACGTTGGCGTTGTTGAACATGCCTTCTTTCAGAGAAACCACAATAAACTACACCAAACATTGAAAAGAGAAGTTTTCAGACAAACAAAACCAGTTACACTAGCTTAAAAAGAGAGGAAACCTTGTTAAAGAGAACTTGTGTGATTCCCTATTGTCATTAAGATATTATCTATACTTCTTATCCCATGTTTCATTCAATATAAAAAGAAAATGAGAGGACCTGGGAGTGTGGGAAGTGAGCTTTGATCATTCTCCCTATGTTCTGTGTGTGACTTAAATCAAGAGCAGCATCAACCTGTCAAAACCACACCAACTATTAATCACTTGTAGAATTCATGCAAATGTGTCAGTTCCCCATAATAAACGTGGAATTCCACAACAATGATTTGGTTCTATGCGTAAAAATGATCAAGGTTTCATTCCAAGCTGAAGAGAATGACAAATAGGGTTGTAAAATATACCTCATCAAGAATATACAGGGGAGCTGGCTTGAAGAGAAGGAGGGCCAAGATTAGAGAGAGGGCCAGCAAGGATCTTTGGCCACCACTTAGTTCTGACAGCGACTGTTTCCAAACACTACCAAATGCAACACGAACCTCAAGACCATCAAGGAAACTGCAGCCTTCAGGAGGTTCTAGTTTTGCCATGGTTCCAGGTAATAGGGTAGAAAAGATGGATCCAAAGTCACTGAAGAAGGGGACATGTTAGGATACAAATGTGATTTTAACTTTTGGCAAAGCCAAGAATGAGAGCATCCATCACTTACACTAAGATCTTCACTAATCAGGAAACAAACAATTATATGGGTAGAACAAAGAGACGGCAGTCCCAAAGAGATGGCAGTTGTGAAAGGAGAAGAAAAGCAGAAACTCACTTGTTTACTTTAACCCAAGTAACTTTGAGAGTTTCTTTCTTCTTCTCATCTAACTCTTCAATCACCTTCTTGATTTTAGACTTATCATTCTACATTAATAGGTTATAAGCATGGCGTAAGTGTCAAAGCGGAGATACAACAATGTATGAACATATCAGGCTTTTAACAACCTCAATGATGCTTTTCCTGGAAATCAAATCATTGTACTCATCTTCAGCTTTCTCAAACATTGCCATTACTTTCTTGTTCACCCTTTTCTCAAGACTGCCGTGAACATGGGAACAAAACAGAAAAGAGAAAACGAAAGTTCAATCAGTTCTCAAGGCTGCAAGGCTTATGGTATAAAAGCAACTGCTGTTAATACAGTATTATGACAAATAGCAACATGAGAACTATAGCAATTGAAATTTTCTTATTCTCACACCCTGATTGCTCAGCTTGTAGCTTCTCAAGCTCCCCCTTGGCTTTAAAAGCATCACGGGACGTAAAATCATAGTCTGTACCACTTCTGCCAAAAAGCTGTTTCTCAGAAGCAATCCACGGATGCTTCTCGATTAATTTCTCTACCTTCATAGAGCAATCTTTCTGCTCCATTTCCATTCTTTTCACCTATTAAAATGTAATTGCTTCAGTGACTCAAGGTGGGAAATATGTTTATGTACTCCATCAGAAAGATTACCTCATTTTCCAACTTCTTCTTCTCCAGCTTCAACTCACTAAGTTTGTTTTGGAGTGTTTTCTGCTCTTTGAGAATGCCACTTATCTGCGCATCACAATTCTTCATCTTTTGACGAATCAAATTCAATTCAGACTGGGCTTGTTCATGATTCTTACGAGTGGAAGCAACCTGCAAGACGGGGAATGTTGCAATTATTTGAGACCATGAACTTGCAAATACAAATATCTAAGTTTACCTTGACTTTTTGCTCTTCTAATTCTGCATTGAGGGAGTCGATGTTTTTACTTAAAGATTCTTGCTGACTCTCCAAAGACGCAAGCTCCTTTTTAACTTCTTCCTGTTCCATAATTAGTCTCTCTCTTTCATTCTCGTGCCTCTACAAACCAGCGAAACATGCCCAGGGCATTAGAGACCCGTTGAGGAATTAAATCAAATTTTCAGAAACAAATCTAGTACTTCCTGAATTTGTCCAACAAAAGAGTATCCTTTCATTTCTGGAATTTCTCGATCAATGTCCAACAAATTTCTAAAAAATGATAAGGATAATTGGATAGCTACCTTGACGTCCTTCGAAGCTGACTGCATTTGAGCCTTGATGACCTTGATTTTCTTTTCCAAGTCTTTGAGCCTGTTCGTACGACTACTGTCATGCTCTTTTATTGATTTTTCAAGCCTTTTAACCTCATCAAGGCACTTATCATACACAGCTTGCTTTTCTTTGGCTGCAAATTTTGCTTCTTCAAGTTCTTGCTCAATCTTCTTTACTAATTCACCAAGCTGGACACCGACCCCGCCCCCACCCCAAAATAAAAAGGAGAAAGTAAGAAAGTGAGAAAATGTGAAAGGAGTGTGAGCGTATATCACTGCACAAGGCCGAAACTTGAAGCAATATTACTGCAAAAAATAGGATGGGCATTTTAAGAGTAGAGCGGAGACGCTTTAAAACCTGATGATGCTCATTTTGCTCGATCCTTCCCTGAAATAAAGAGAGGTCATATGATTTAAGCTCCAACTGTTTTCTAAGGTCAATGAACTTCTTGTGAACAGGCATGAGCTCTTTTATCTGCAATTTTGAAAGGGAAAATCAGAGTAGCAAAACTAAGAAGGAAGTATGTCTATTCACCAATAAAGAAGGCAAACACTCATAATTAAAAACATGCGAGAATGAACATTAACACATGATTCATATACCGATAATAAAACTCGAAGTGAGATACAATTTTCCTTAATGTGCAGGTGAAATAGATAAAGCATATCTCACCTGTGCTTCGATTTCAGACAACCTTCTCTGATGTAGCAGAAGATTTGATTCAGCCTGGGCCAATTTATGAAGCTGCCTCAAAAGATCACCACCACCTCTGAAATAATTATATTTTCTTAATACTATATGTTTCACTAACAAAATTACATATTAGAAACTCCAGAGAAATTGTTTTATGTTGAGATCAGATTCCAGCAACAATATAGTAAGAGGAAAAATAAGAAGTCTACAATTCTGGCAATTCAAGCAATATGTGAGGGTAAATTGGGAAATCTTAGAGGGAAGGTGAGCCATGAGAGTGTTAGTTAGAACGGGGAATAAAATGTTGTTATGGGAAGAGAGAATGGGCATTCAGTTATGATATATTAGGAGGTGAATTTATGGAGATTAGCTAGCTCTCAAAGTCTAGCTGAGAAATATCAATGTCACCATTCTTTCATCACTTTCCATATTCCTTTCTACTCTATTGCTGTCTGCATATGTTTCTTGTGTAGGCTACTGCTAATATTGGGTATTTAGTGTTAGAGAAGGTGGTCTCTAACAAACTGGTATCAGAGCAGGATTGTGTTGGGGAATGGTATCAACAAGGATGGAGGCTAGAATCGATAATGTAGAAAAAGAAATGTTGAGGATTGTAGAGGACCTTGCGGGGGTAGAGACTAAGTTTGATAAGATGGCAAGAGACATTTCCTCCATTTTCGAAATTTTGAGGAGAACTGAGAATAAAGGGAAGGAAAAGGAGGTACCTGGGGGGATAGAAGAGATATTGGAACAAAAATTTGAGGATGAAACATCGGCCCAAACTGAAGAGATAAGAGTTGAGAAAATTCATCGGAAGCTTGAAATCCCTATATTCTATGGAGAGGATCCCCTTGGATGGATTTTTAGGGTTGAGTGATACTTCGAGCTGAATGGTATGTCTCAGGACCGGTGGTTGCAGGCGTTGGCAGTGTGTATGGAGGGAGACGCCTTAAGCTGGTATCAGTGGAGACAAAACTGGTCACCAATAGCCGAGTGGGAGTCCTTTAAGAGAGCTGTAATCCGAAAGTTTGGCAGCACACAGGTGGGAAACCCATTAGCAGAGTTATTGAAGATACAGCAAACAGGGACGGTGGCCGAATACACCAAAAATTGGAAGTCGTAACATCAATGCCGAGGGATGTGCCAGTGGAGGTGGTAACGACAGCATTTATGAATGGATTGAAGGAGGATATCAGAGCTGAGCTTGAGATGGCTCAGACTGATTCGTTAGTCCAGCTGATGGAGCTAGCCCAGATGACTGAAGGTCAAAATTGGGCCTTGTTAGGTCAGCCCACTAGAGCCATCAAGCCATTGAAGGCTTATGGAAATTCGGGAGTGATGGACTCAAGCAACTGGGGCACGAAGGGAGTCTCTGCTAGTAACTCCATCTGGAACACTAATCACAAGACGATCGAAGGCGGAAAGATACCCACTCCAACAGTGAGTCCGAAC
Organism: Erythroxylum echinodendron; assembly: GCA_027575705.1. Classification (NCBI taxonomy): domain Eukaryota; kingdom Viridiplantae; phylum Streptophyta; class Magnoliopsida; order Malpighiales; family Erythroxylaceae; genus Erythroxylum; species Erythroxylum echinodendron. Next base: position 36,313,083 of record JANZXR010000006.1, read on the forward strand.
ACTAGGAGCACACCGATTCAGGGCAGAACGTCGAAAAAGTGGGGGGCTAATCAAGGTAGTGAGGGACGAAGGGATTTTCGAAGAGAACACTCCTACAAACATATGACTACAGAGGAGATGCAACGAAAAAGGTAGCAGGGTATTTGTTATAGATGTAACGCCAAGTATAAGCCAGGGCATTTGTGCGGCGAGAAACAATTCCACATACTTTTAGCTGATGAAGAACAACCTGCGAAGTTACAAGAGGAAGAGGACGAGCTTGTTAATCAAGTATTGTGTCTTCACCCGAATGTATCAGATGATCCTACCCATCCCTTACTTGAACTGGAGTTGTCCGTTACATCTCTCAAGGGTATAGTGAGGCCACAAACCCTGAAATTAAGAGGGAAAATTATCGAAACAGAGGTAATAATTCTGGTAGATAGTGAAGCATCGCATAACTTCATTAGAAGGAGGTTAGTGGAAGAAATGAAGATGGAAGTTAGTCACACGAAACCCTTCAAGGTTAGATTGGGCAATGACTATCGAGTG
>JANZXR010000006.1:36313713-36333927 GCA_027575705.1 Erythroxylum echinodendron
GACTACATGGGAGAAGTTTGAATTCATCAACAACCAATTTCCTTCCTTCCACCTTGAGGACAAGGTGGGTTCTTTTGGGGGGAGGGGGTGTATTGTTGAGACCAAATTCCAGCAACAATATAGTAAGAGGAAAAATAAGAAGTCTAGCAATTCTGGCAATTCAAGCAATATGTGAGGGTAAATTGCGAAATCTTAGAGGGAAGGTGAGCCATGAGAGTGTTAGTTAGAACGGGGAATAAAATGTTGTTATGGGGAGAGAGAATGGGCATTCAGTTATGATATGTTAGGAGGTGGATTTCTGGAGATTAGCTAGCTCTCAAAATCTAGCTAAGAAATATCAATATCACCATTCTTTCATCACTTTTCCATATTCCTTTCTACTCTATTGCTGTCTGCGTATGTTTCTTGTGTAGGCTACTGCTAGTATTGGGTATCTAGTGTTAGAGAAGGTGGTCTCTAACATTTTACTTCTTTTTTCTTTCATGGGTTGCAAAAATAGTTTGGGACTGGAGGTAAAAATCCACATGGGTAGCTGAAGAAGCAACTTACTTGCGGCTTCCACCAGTCAACAGACCGCTCGGTTGGAATATATCACCTTCAAGGGTGACACTTGGAGTACGAATTTCTCGATTAAAAGCAACCTATGGAACATTCAATGAGTTGCTCACTGTATATATGAAAAATATAAGAGCATCACTAAGTGGGATACCTCCTTTGCAGCATCTACGGATTTGCAAATGAAAGTTGAACCAAAAACATATTCTATTGCACTCTGCATAGCAAAATAAACAAGAGATAAGAATAGAGACTAAGCATGATATAAGCTCTAACAAAACAGATATAACCAACAGCAAGCAACATTGCCCATGTACAGGAAGATACTTTACACATCGTGTTGCAGAAACTTAAGGTAACACCAACAAACTACAAATTTATACACAATGGGACGGTGATTTGAGACAACTATGAAGGGGCCGGGGGCAACGTACCTTTAGTTCCTCGTCATAACCAACCAAAGAAAGTGCCACTTCTGCATTCTCCTTGCCAACCTAATCATATCATTTCAAAATCAACAAAAATGTATGCTACCTGGCATCAAACCAAAGTGAAAGGATGACAACAATTACTGACCAGTCTAACTGCAGCCTGCCTAACTTTTGGGGGTAGTGTATGTGATTGAATTTTGTTCAAAGGTATAATTGTCACTCTCCTTTGTAGATTTCCATTTTGAAGGAGTTGCTTTCCAGTATTTTCAGTGTCTACAACAACATTATACAATTTACCGCCAGCAGTGACCTACAAATTTATTAAAATTTGAAAAGGTTTTCATTAATCAAACAAGCTTTTCATCATTACCAGGAAAAGTTACACTTTGCTTACCTCTAATGCAGTCATCGTCGCACTATCCTTTACTCTAATAAGTTTTGCCACCACACCCTTTACTTTTGACCTATCAAAGTTCTTCACAGGATCACGATAGTTGAACTGAACATTTGAGACTTGGACTGAAAGATCACGTATTTGATCTTTTAATTTCTGCACGTGCTCCAACTCAGTTGAACGATCCTGAAAAATGTATTGGAATTGAAGGTAAATATACAACCATGTGGGTCCAAACACAATATATAACAACTAAAAACCATCTGATTTTTCTCCTCTGATGTTCTCCAAAAAGAACATCTGAATGTTTGGTCAGCACAAAAATTTTAAAGCAAGTGAACCTTTTGTAGAGCTTCCATTTCACCGTCCTTATATGAAAGAGATTCTAAAGCCACTTTAACATTATCCACATCCTTCCTTCTATCATTTAATTCCTTTTCTGCAGAAACTGCCTCTTCACGCTTTGACAATAATTGATGCTTTTTCTCTTTCAACTCTTTTTCAGAGTGGTTAATTTTTGTCCTCAGCTGCTTCAATTCTGTTTCAGCATTCCCAACTGCAATTTTAGCTTCACCTAATTGATCTTCAAGGCACTTCTCTTCATTTCCACTGCTTTTCCCAGCTAGTACACCCTATCCACGTCAATATGGACTTGCTCATAACAAATCCAGGAGAATTTAAGATGAAAACAAAAAGATTGAGGCACTGCTTACTTGGTAATCTTTCTCATTCTCTTCCAAACTCTTAGATAGTTCTTCATATCTATTCTTGAGATCAGCTGCTCCATCTTCAGACTTTCTAACAGCTATTGCCCTTTCTTCTAGAGATTTATTCAGGTCCTCAATGGTATTATTCATCTAGTGAAACAGAATGAATTATGAACACTAAACCTTTGGTATTTGAATTTCATAAACAAACACTAAAGCGAAAAAACAACTTGGTAACGGAAAGGCAGTTACCATTTTGGCGTTCTTGTTTTCACTTCTCAGAGTATCTTCCTTGTTACTTAATACTGATACTTCTCGCACAAGATCTTGAGAGAGTTTGTCAACTTTATCTGACAAATTTTTTACTTCCTCACCCATAGTTGCCTCCTTCTCTGCAGTCAACTTTGACACTTCCAACTCCATTTCTTGTATTTCCCTCTGCATACTTTCTGTGTCACCATCAATCTCTGCAGCCATGGCCTTTACATGTTCAACCTCATTCACTGCACTTTCTCGAATTTTCTCCGCCTGAACATACTCGTAAGCAATACAAAACCTTTTCAATCGATCCAATTCTGCATTTCCATTGGTCCACTGCATGTACTGCATCCTTTCCTTCCTCAGCTTCTCCAACGCAGGCAATATCTCCTGGTCAAGAAGCTTATTAATCTCATCAACCTTACTCTGCTTCTTCTCGAGAGTTTTCAACGCAGACTCCTTCTTTGTCTCATACATTCTCGTCCCTGCAGCCTCTTCAAGCATGGACAATATCTCAGGTGGTTTCATATTTAACACCTTGGTGATGCGTCCTTGCATGATAAGAAAATGTGGATTGTTGACATTTAACTGGACAGAATGGAACATGTTCTGTACTTGACTAGGTTGGGCAAGCTTTCCATTTATCAAGTACTTGTTTCTTCCACCAACCACAATCTATGCATCAATAGCAACACATTAGCCTAGCATAGAAAATTAACTCCCACCAAATTTCACAAATTGTCAAAATACGTCACCATTTATTAGGATTCAGGGTGTAAATGCTTATACTTTCCAATATGCCAAAGAGAAATCAACAAAATTTAAGCATTTCCATCTTCAAAATTAAACGAATCCGTCGTCACTCAAGAACTAACCTGTCTAGTCACGGTGATTTCCGAATGGTCCTCGTAACCAAGAGGACTCCTACTCCTATCAGAATTATCGAACACAATAGACACAGTAGCCTTAGTAATTCCTGCTTGGCCTTGCTTGTAGACCAGCTCTTGCAGATTCGAAGCACGAACCTGTTGCAAATTGGTTATGCCAAGCACGAAGCAAATCGAGTCCAAAATGTTGGATTTACCCGACCCATTCAAACCCGTTATAGCGTTGAAGAACGGGTCGAAACCCTGGACCACTGTTCTCGTCGCATAGGATTTGAACCCCTCCAAGCATATCTCTTTGATGTACATTTTCTTCAGAGAGTAGAAAAATCGCCAATTGGGTGAAAGCGAGGGAGCGAGTTGGAGATCCTGAGGGTTTCCGAGTTTCGAAACCCAGTAATCAGCGGTGACCGGCGGCGACGGAGCCTGGCGGTGATGCTAAATTCTTGGAGGGAGGGAGGAATGAGATTTCTGGTTTTGAATTTCAGTGGACGCATCAAGAGCTTAAAGAGGCGGGAAAATGGAGTTTTATTGTTTTTGTTATTTATTTATTTCTTAGAAGAAACTTTGTGAATTGTGATTGGCGTTTAACTAGTTCTTACGGGGTTTATGATTATAATGGATTGGGCCTAAGCCCAAAATTTTATACGAAACTTAAAGGCCCATAATTAGTTGCAAAACTTAAGCTTGGTTTGAGAGAACAGTAGCGGCTAGTAACCTGCTGAAATGATAAATACTTATTCTCAATAAATATTTATGTGTTTGGAATTGTTATTTTGGTAATTGCTGAAACGTGAAAATAGATATTTAACAAGTACAATTATAGTTGCTGAAACGAGATAAAATGACCAAAAAGTAGGACAATACAATATAACCTATAAATAATGCAAGACTATTATCTTCGAGTTCAATACTCGATCCGATGGCTTGCTATCTCAATTGCAAGATTAATCAAGGACTGAAAATGCAAAAACTCATTTATTGGAGCTAACATTTTTCATTTTGCAACTCATGTTGCGGGAAGAAAACCAAATAGTCATTACATAAACTCCATACCAAATTAAAATATAAAAGCTACTGCAACAAAAGGAAAAAAGAAAAAAACATAAAGACGAGCGAAGTAGTAAGCGCTTAAGAAGACGAAAAATACGGAGAGTCAAAGAGAACGAAAAAGACGATACGTTAGACTTACTTTCTATTAATCGAGGATATAATGAAAAATAATAATTATCAGAAGATTATTAACAAAAAGTAGAATTTTTACTGCAACCCTCTTTTTACTTATCGATTTTTGCGATGATACCACACTTTCCTCCAACCTCCAATTGTTCGCCCGCAGATTCAAACATGTGATTACGTTTGAAGACTGTAGTGGATAAGTACTTATTCCCACTACACCGCATATCTAAATATAACCTTAATCTTATCAAACTAAAGATATAATTGTTATAAAATTATTTAAAATGAATTAAATTATAATTAAATCCTTTAAATTTTGAAATTCTCCAATATGATCTGAATATTAAAGTTTAAAATCAAGTCGAATCTAATCAAATTAAATTGTACCAACTCAATTTTCTTGATTAGTGGGAATAAAAAAAATATCAAATTTAACCCAGATCAAATCATATTTAGGACTGTTTGGTTAAGTTTCTGAAGAATGGATAAATACTTTCTTCCATCGCAAAAGTGTTTTTTTTAATTGAATATTTAATTATAAAATAAAAAAGTGCTTATTTAGTAGATATAACTTTTTTGGCAGCTAAAATACAACTTTTTAAGAAACTCAAATTTGAAATTTCTTATAAAAACTTTACTGACAAAAACTCCACTAATATAAACTTATCCAAATAGGAACTTAAGCTGTTAACTTCAAATTGTACCGACCCAATTTTCATGACTCGTCAGACTCAAAATATCAAATTCAACCGGAACAAACCATATTTAACATGTTAACCTCAAACTAAATCGGACGGAGTTCAATCTGTCAATCCCTACCCTTATGTTTAGATTTGTTTTTAAAGTTGCTTATTGATCTTTTCCACCACACACAAGAATCTAGTTAACGTTCTAAGAAAATGATGATTTGCTCTTTCAGTTACAAATCAGAATGGCCTGTCTGTTTATTCGTAGGAATGGATTAAGTCCCTCACACCAACTAATAATGCCATTTTGGTCTAAGTTCCTCTTCCTTCTCGGTTAACTCTCGATATTGGTACCATTCTGAGCCGGTCTTACCCACCGGTAATGGAGTTCGGACAAAAATCTCAACCGGCCTTGGGACATGGACAGTCAAATGGAGTTCTTTGGTGGTATCATCAAAATTTAGATTCGACCCTTTAATTGACTTCCTAACTGGTTCAACAGCAATCCATCCTAGTCCTGATATAGCAATGTCACTAGCAGGCCTGTCAGTGCAAGAAAAAGCTAAGATTATTAAGGACTCCTGTGACCTGAAATCAGCAAGATGGAATTAAATAGGAGTATAATCATTAGTTTAACCTTTCTACATCTTCAAAATTAATTTGTAATCTACGCCTTAATTCGAGTCCTTTCCAATCATCTGCTCTGTCTGTTCTCGTAGGAGGAGTCAATACAACTCCCAGTTCTTTCTGCAAGATTTTGGAGTTAAAAAGATGCAATATGAACATATGATCACGGTAACTTTGCAGCAAGATGTTGTTACCTGGTAAAATTCATCAGCTTTCTCGGTGGGCAAAACATGGATTTGCAGAACTTTCGGGCCATAGAATGTCAAAGAAGTTTCTGGGAGAACCTGAATTAGCCATAATTATAACACACTCACAAACAAAGAACTCACAAGATACAGAAATTATTAACCTTTAAGAGATCAATTCGAACAAGGCCTCCCCAAAATATAGAAAAACCATTTAATCCATCAGAATTCCATCGATCTGCCATTCCAATTTCAGAAGCAACCATAGCATTCTGGTTTACGGGAAGAAAACTTTTTGGTTAATTGAGCATATTTAGGAACAATCTTGAAGGATACTTTGTAAGAGTGCATACAGGTAAAGTTGTTCCCTTTAGACGACTTCGAGGAGCAAGGATAGGCAAGTCCTCGGAATGAACAACTGCAGATTGCCTGTGGTGGAGATGAACTCCAGGTGTATCGAATAATTTCTGTCAATGAAAAAAAAACACTAAGAGGACTAGAAACAGAATCAATAAAGACAATCAAGAAATAAAATGTGGCATACCCCTCCTCCTAGGAATGCATTAATTTGAATCGGGCCTAAGGTCGTTCCAGGTACAGCAGACTGTATAGGTTTGTATTTCCGAGCAGCTGCAGCAGCTGGATCCCGCTGTGCCATGGTTTCTGACACAGACGGTACAAAATAACAAGATGGAGTTAAAGCACAAGCGTGTTCAGCGAGAACTTCATCTCTGACTATCCTTTCTTAGCATCCCAAAACAGATGATATCTACAGGCTACAGCTCCGCTAAATCTGAATACTTACTGAGTAAAGCATCAATAAAGGCAGATTTGCCAACATTTGCTGAGCCCTGTAACATTGATGAAACTAAACCATGAACATGCTTTAACTAAGAAAATTTTGAAGAGTTTATAATCCAAAGAACAAAACAGAAAACTCTTCAACAAATGTATTTGAACGGAAGAGGTGAAAACAGTGGTGCTGGTGCGTCTACGGTGTGCTATTTTGAACATTGATCTGTACATACAGAAGTGGTTCCCAGGATAACGGGCAAAATAACTTTAACGTACCATATGGTTTCAACAATTTAATCAAATAGTGGTATTCCACATAAGAATCAAAGCAACCTGGCATTTCTTCCTAATAACAAGTTCCAGAATTGATCAATTTTCTTCCTGCAAGTAGTCCTTAAATCAGCCTCAATCCAAGCTTAGTGGTTTGGGCAAGCTTGGTAAAAGTAGACAGCCATCAAATGAGAAAGTGGGTTATACTTTTCACTTCCATTCCCTCACATTAGGGAGTACACAAGACAAGATCCTACAAATATAGGATAAATATCCTAAATTCTCTTGTTGTTTAATGTATCTTGTTCGTTAACCTCTCTTTCCTTCTGAATTACTCAATCTTTTGCCCCCAATATTATATGATTAATCTCATCACCATGTCAAAAAATTAAATGTCGCAGGCTAGCAGCAGCATGCACCTCGAAAGAGTTATCAACAACACAAATTTAACTTAATCTGCAAGTACATCTGAAGCTTCCAATTCAGAGAGTTACTAACCAGAATGTAAACATCCCTGCCCTGCACAACAAGCAACAAAATGAACGTCAGTAAACAAATAATATAATTCGTTATATATACAGGCACTCATTAGAAGATAGCAAGTGTGTTTCAGGACAAGCTTACCAACTACTAAATACAATGTAATTGAGGTTCATAAACAACGATTATAAAGTGGATTGAAAAGCATCAGCAAGGACTAATGGAGTACTGGTTATAGATGCATAGAGGATAAGTAGAAAACCTTTCTCTCCTTTTGGATTTCTGATACAACTCCGACAATTCCCACTAACGACTTTGAGCTTGTAAGGTGTACACTAAGAACACTGCAAACGGTTATCCCAACTCAGAAATATGCAAAACAAGTCTTAACCCCAAAATCATTTGTATCCTTTGGACAAAAATGTTGGAAGTTTTTCGACTATGATATGTCTGACTCAATAGTAAAGGAAATAAAGTCTCCATAAGTAATCAAATCAGTAACATGAATTTCATTTTACTTACTGAAGAACTAAAAAAACACTCAGAACAATTATGAAGCAAAGGTAGTATACATAAAATGTCGGAACTTACTTGAGCTTCTTCTTTGTAGTGGCCTCCACAACCCAATCACCAACACAATTGAGATCAGTATCCCTTGGAAGGAGATCAATCTGGCAATACAAGTCCTGGAAGTTAGTGACAGACTCTGTCACAACTAGAAATAGCCAATGCACTAGATTATTACCTTAGTCACAACTAGTATGATGGGATTTGCACCAACTAGATCACGAACACGGGCCAAAAAGCTGCCATTGAAGTCCACAATGTCAACCTACTTCCTCAGAAGATCAACAGTATATCAGATTACCATTCATCAAGCAGGAACTGAGAATCTCAATTTTGACACCAGAGTAGCTGGTAAATTTTTCAGAAAATGAATGCGTATAGACTAGCACTCACCAATTTCACAATCAAAGCCTTTTCATTACGCAGATGAGACAACTTTTCCCGGAGCTCTTCAGCAGAAACAAACTGCTTACCACCAGAATAGCCTCCGTTTCCACCAACAGCGGTTATCATGTGCCCGTGAGATAAAAGCTTACATCTTCTGCAAATAACAGTCCTAAGCTGATGATGTCTCTTCTTCTGCAACTCAAAATGAAAAGCTCAAAGCTTCACAACCCTAAATTTTGATTAACAAAAACATCACGTTAATCAGAAAAAAGCTTCGAGATACCAATTCGTAGGTATCAGGGTCCACGTATCCCGGAGTATCCAAATCCACGGTGTGCAACGGAGCTCCACATCCATAACAAGAGGCCACTGCTCTATTCACCTTCAGAGATTTCTCTTTTTCTCTTCTCTTTTTCTTCTTAACCTCCTTTAACACAACCTTAGCAGCTTCAAACGCTCTCTGCCGCTCCAGAAACCTTTCGCCGGGGCTCGGAGCAGCAGCTCCAATCCCGTCTGATTCTGGGATTTCGTCTGAACTTGGAACTGGGTTTTTGTGCTGGGTCTGTGATTGTGCGGATTTGCAATAGATAGGGACGGGTTTCGTACAAATTCTGAGAAACTTGGCATTGGAATACGAAACATTGTGAGGTAGAGAAAGAGGAGATAGAAATGGGGAGAGCACTTTGGGCGCCATTCGATGACCCCTTTTAGAGAGGTTTTAGCTGGAAATGAAGGAACTGCTGTTTGTGGGGCAGATATTAAAATAACCAGATTTAAGAAAACTGGAAAAGATCGCAACTTTACATGTTACAGGTCATTTTCACAGTTTTAATACGAGGCCTTCGTGACAACATCGTAAAAGTGGTTCAAAGATTCACTCAAGATAAAGTCTTAAACTACGATCAGATAATCAGTTTGTTAATACACACTTGTTTAACTGCTACATTACATTAGAGAAGGATCCTAAAAAGAAACCATTCTAACACGAACAAGAGAAACAAACAATCAGACTCCAACATTCTCGGAAATCCCTCTAAGTGAATCAGGAGCTTGAGTGGGGAACACAACATTGTCGTAGAGAACTCCTGCAACTGCGGCTCCAACCAAGGGTCCAACCCAATAGACTGCTTGGTTTCTGAACTTTCCGGCGATGACTGCAGACCCAAAAGCACATGCAGGGTTCATTGAGCCACCTGAGAAGGGTCCTGTAGCCAACACACAAGCTCCTGCCGTGAACCCAATGGCTAAGGGTCCAACGGCTCCCAGTTGACCACGTCTAGGGTCTCCAGCGGCATAAACAGTGTACACCAATCCGAATGTTAGTACACCTTCTAGCAGAGATGCCCCAAACCCTGTCATTTCTTCTGCTATTGCATAGACCGGAACATTCTGCAAAATGACATTAAAGTTGGAATCTTGGTAAAGATTGGAACTTCTATTGTGCTCTTAATCCACAGGAAAGTGCAAGAAATATGATCACCTGTGAGACAGTTACAACTCTAAGGAGAAGGCAAGCCATGACAGAAGCGAACATTTGAGAAATCCAGTAGAATAAAGCAGTTGGGACACTGATGTGGCCTCCAATGGCCATACCAAATGTAACGGCGGGGTTCACATGCCCGCCAGAGGCTGTAGCGGCGATATAGACAGCCGAGGAAAGTGCAAGAACATTCGCAACTGCAACCACCACCAGACTCGACGGATCAGTTTCTGCGGCATTTGGCGTCAACTTCCCTGAAAACAAACATTAAAAAAGACGATAGAACACTTAAAATCCTAAACAACGCTTCCTGATATTGTCATGTAATTGGCTAATAAAGAAGAAGAACGCATTGTTACTACAAGAAACACGAAGATAAACATAATTCTACACTTACGTGAAGCCATAGAAGAACCAACCACAGCAAACACATAAAAGAAAGTGGAGATGAACTCTGCGAGATAGGATTTGAGAGCATCAGGAGTGATAGATTGCTCGAAACGGGCTTTGAGTGAAGATGGGGCCATTTGTTACAATGAGGCACAAGGAATTACAAGAACAACTTCAAGATTCTATTCTGTGCAGATTACTTGAAACTGCCACCGTTCTGATTGATCAGTAGAGGTTGGATATGGAAGACTTTCATATATATATGATCGTTGGAAATGTAACCCTTCGTGGAATGGCTTAAAATTCGAAAAGTAACCACCATGTCGCCTCGTGGTATCGTGAAAAAACCGAAAACGTGATGTGTTCATTTCCAGGTACAGTTTTCCAACTGTCTGAAATACTGGAAAGTTGTTGCATATTAAATAAACTAATAATTCTTTAAAAACACATCTTTTTTCACGAGTCCTTTCTTTTTCAGTTCTTATTTTTCGAATTTAACTTCTCCCTCTTCCCTCTTCCTCGGATAAAAAAGCAAGACCAGCCATGGAGGGTCTGGTTCATGATTTCAGTTCAGATTGTTGAATATAAGTTTATCTGTACATTCTTACAAGTGATTCAGATAAAATAGATTCATAAAAAAGCAACCTCGGAACTTCAAATACATGAACAGGAAAAACAAACGGTCTACTCCTAATTATTAACGTTGAGTTTGGCAAATGGTAATGACAACTTAATCAATGGTCGGACCTCTGTTTTGAAGATCAGAAAACAGAGCTTGTCCACCGAGAAGTACACAAATCCACCACTCGAGTGAGTCACAAAGGATCCGAAACTCTTCCCCACGATGCAGTGCCACGCCGGACCATAAACACTATCGAACTCCTGAACACAAAACGAAGATTTTCCTTAAAGAGAGTTGTATTGCAGTTCCTTTAAGACGAAAAGCCAAGCCGCAAAAAGAGAATAAAGAAGGTAGCTTTATCAATCAAATATGATAAACCAAGAGATTTCAGCGGTTTCTAAAAAGGGTATCTCTAAAAAGTTGAAACTTTCGTTCTCTAAAGTTGCAATCTTGAAGACAGAACAGATGTGCAAGTCTGGGAGTAGTAATGTGACAAAATAGCAATAATAACCAAATACATCAAAACATAGAGATATAGAAAAGCTATTTAAGTTCACTAAAGCAAGAAATTTTCGCAAAGCTTTTCGTTTCGATACCTTCTTCAGAGACATAGCAATTTGACTAGGATTGGGTCTCTTATGGAGATTGGCGTCGAGTAGTGCTCTGACACACCGGAACGCGCGTTCCTGCATTGGACCAGGCATATCCGCTGATCTCAGCCGTACATTCAGACCTACGGCTATTGCAGCTAGCCTCGCGTCGTCGGACGGAGCTTTCACAATGGGTGGCACAGATAACATGCGCGTGGGAGGACGCCGCATTGCTTCCCTGCTCGACGACATTCTTCGAAGCCTCTTTCCATTCTCTGACTCGGGTCTTCTCTCCATGAAATGAAAGCTGAAACAAGTCAGTCAGTGAGTCCAAAGCGATAGTGTTCTTTCAGAGAGAGAGAGAGAGAGCTAGTCAATTTGTTAGCAAGAGCTTGAAAATGTTTGAACTTTTACTTTGACTAAGCCAGTGTCGGTATCCGTTTGATGATTGAAAGAGACAAGCAATAGGGACAACGTTCTTGGTGCTTTTTGTGTGTTTTGTAACGCAATGTCGATATAGGTAAAAGATTTGTTTCCGGTACGAGTACCAATTTACCTTTTTACAGAGACAAGGCACTAATTGTAGGCAAACTTTTCTTTTTCTGCAACCTGATGATGGAGGAGGAAGAATGAGGAGTGACATCAACCAATATCTTCTCTAACAGCTAAAACCCACTTGGAAGAAGATGGGTAAATTAAGTGTATTTAATTATATATAGACTGTTAGTCAAAAATAGAAAGCATATATAAGGTATACACTATGGAGGCATCATTATAATCAAAAGGTAACCTCTCAATGAAATGAGCAAGAAAAAGAAGTGTCAACAGGGATAATGTTTTATCATCCTGATATATGAGAGAGTAGATGAGCGTCTTCTTGAGTATTCATTTTGGTTCTGAGATTCCATTTTGTGGATTGTGTTGTGTTGGATTTCATAATGCCTGCATCTCTAAACTGGTTCCCTTCTCAGTGGATGGGGTTTGCTCCATGTTTTCGCTGGCAGTGGTCATTTCTTGAACCGCGGGAGGATTAACAATTGTCATTGGCCTGGCATAGATTATCCGATATACGACCTTTCAGCTCCCTTTGGTCCTGTCATAATCAAAATGCATGCCTGCACAGGTAGTTCAACTGGTTTTTAAGGAGGTTATTGAGTGCAAGGTTTTAGGTTCGAGATTTGGCAATAACAGTGTGGGAGTTTCATCCAATGTAGTGGCTCCTTGTGCGCACCAAACACAAGACTCCCTCTTTAAAAAACTGAGTGAGATTAAACCGTAATTTATTCCTCTACCACTCTGTTGGGTCAGAGTGTGAGGGCACCTGGAATGAGCGATTCCATTTTTTTAGTGCAAGTAATGCACCATGCATGAATCACAAGGCGATTTCTGTATTCAACAAAAAAAAACATATCAATAGGCTGCAAGTTTTACTTATAAGTATTACGCTTCATTCATCTGTGAAAATTCAAAAGTCAAAATCGTAACTCTTATGCTCAATTCCAATATTAATATAATTCCATTGTGGAAAACAAAAACAGTCTGGTTCTGACACACTGGCACTTATCTGCCAACAATGCCTGCATACAGTAATTGGGACCAGATTGCTGGCTTTCAAGTAGATTCAATCATTAAGCTTTAACCTTATGAAAACCAAGCATACAGATCCAAAAGATACGGATGATTAATAACAACGGTAAAGTTATAGTAAAATCGAGCAAATCGCGATCATAACAAATTACACCTCGGCATATAGAGACATCACAGTACAACATACAGCAGGGAGCAAACCAAAGCAGCTCATGAAATTGGAATAGTTTGACTGTGGCAGTGGCAAATAATTATGGGGATTAATGTCCATCTGACCAGTCAAACATATGCATCAACTTGTGAAGGTATCAGTATAACCAGCATCAAGATTACATTAAGATGATATTTTTTCTGTAAAGATTGTCGAACAAGACCAGTATATATGCCGCACATCCACCAGGCAAAAAGTAAGCCCTCAAAGATAGGAAATGACATTCTCGAATCAATGCCATGGAATACTGCTGCTGCTGCTGATAGTGCTACCTTCAATACAAACGGCATGACAAATGCACGGCGTAGTCCAAGGAGTATTATCTCTCAACTGCTCCACATTTCAACCAAATAGAACACAGAGGCAAAACAGCCCCGTCCAGCCTGTCGCAGAGATGAAATATGATAAGTATCACCAACTCTTTACTAGAGGCCAATCACAGGAAAACCTGACAGAAGAGCAAAAGTTAAAAGCCGTCTACATGTAATCCAGAAACATCAGGGATGCATCAAAAGAATAAGAATTTCCTCGAGAATTAAACCTGAAATTCTATCAAGATCAAGAAACTTGAAAATTGCCATCTTTTCAGGATAAGCAAGTTTGCATGAACTATAAGAAGGCCTCAAATTGAGACAATTCTCTAACATGTAACATGAACCTTAGTTACAGACCCAATAGATATTTACCCATATGCCGTTAACGTCTTTGTACACTTTTCTTAACGTGTGGACTTTTTAACGGGCTAGAGAAACTGAAAATTCACGAACTTACTTAAACAGACTACAAGAGATATTAGCAATTATTTATAATAACCTTATTAGTCCTTCCCATCACAGGCCCAATATATAATCAGTCCATACTAATTAGAGCTAATTTTCTTCATTGAACTTCCGCCCATTAAATCAAATCCTTTATGAACTTCTTTAATTTAGATCAAATTCGATTTTCTTAACTATAAGATTATTAAAAATCATAATTAATCATTGTCCAAATTAAGAAAATCACTAACATTTTCTCATTTGGACAAAAATTAATTACAGTATCTATAACAATAATGAAAAAATTAAAAGTGGTTAAGTAAAATTAGTATGTAGATCAACCAAGTTTAAAAATATTTGATCCAAAGATAATAAATGTCTGTCATTCGATCCCTTGAGGCTTTTGATACCTAAAAATATTAAATGCATGTATCATATGAGACACAGATCCAATACAATCACAAATATTCAATACCTCACTAATATGAATGAGAAAATGGAGGTAGTAAACTATGATGATACTTGTACAATCAATAATGTATCATCTTTCTATTTGTAGGTCTCAATTTCTCCGAACTTTATGCTCAATTGTATTATAAATTTTGTTTTCTTTCACTAAATGCTAAACCGCATTACAGAAAACCCATATAAGACTAAAACTTATATCCCCCTATATCATATCAAATCTGTAGATTTATATATGTATTTGTATGTGTCCTGACAACATAAGCACAAGGTCAATCTGTATATATATGCTCAATGACTTTTAAAATGCTTAATATGGATACAAATCTTAAGACTTTTATCTGTATTATAACAACGTATAACAACCTATATGACTAGGAACAAAATGATGATCATCTTTATTAATAAAAGATAATGTCATAATACATGAAATTCATACAAATAAATCTTAGAGTAAATACAATAATCCCTAACTAACAGTGTTTAAGGACTTTAGTACACCCATGCTATATACACATGCCTCTAAAAACTAATTCGGCGAAATCTTTTAACTAAAAGATCAGTAAGCATATCCTCAATCCTCAAATGCTCCACTCAATGTTACCTTTCTGTATTAATTCCTTTATTGTTAAATATTTAACCTCCAAATGCTTAGACCCTATGATGTTCTTATTGTTGTTAGCTTATGTAAAAGTAACTAGATCTACTATATGTCCAATGCCATAGTATTGTTCACCTAAATAAACTATATAATTAGATGAGATAGCATGTGCTCTCACTCTAATGGATCTTCTTAATTGAACTAGTTCGATATGCTCTCGTACCTCAGGAACCTCAGTTTATACAAGTATAGGTTCCTATCCCTATACTGATACGGTATTGAAACCTTGATTCACTAGTTTTGATTGTACAAGTGGTGGAAATAAATATAGTATCCATCCTGCTATTCGAAGGATGAGAAGAATCACCCTCATTATAGACATCATACTCCAGAAACTTTATCATTTGTGATTTTACTATTTTAGATCTTCTATCTCTATAGTAAAATATGTATCCCTTAAAATAATCAGGATATCCAACAAAATAACAATGAGTAGAATGAGAATGCAATTTATCTTCTAAAGGATTATACAAATATACATCAGTAGAGCAACCTCATACACGAATGTGAGTGAGACAAGGCTTCCACCTCTTTCAGCCTTCGAAAGGCATATTTGAAACTGATTTGCTTGAAACTCTATTAAGTATATATAAAGCAGTCTTTATGGCTTCACCCTAAAGTTAAGCAAGTAAAATAGACCTTCTTTACATTGATATCGTGTCTTTTAAGGTGTGATTATGCCTTTCAGCCACACTATTTTGTTCAGGACTACTTAGTATAGTGAACTGATCCACTATTCCACATGATTCAACTTATTTGGCAAACAAATCAGTTTCTTGTCCTAAAACCCCATATTTGTCATAATATTCACCTTCAAGTTCAGATCTAACAATCTTAATAAACCTTCACAATCAGTTTTCAACTTTAGCCTTAGAGATCTTAGATTTCTCTAAAACTTCCTTAGAGATCTTAAATTTCTCTAAAACTTCATATTTTTCTTGAATTAAAAACACATATCTATAATAGGAATAGTCATTAATAAATGTCAGAAAATATCTTGAATTACACAAGTTAACTTTATATGAGGTCTAATAAGTCAAAAGCACGAGTTAACCTCTTTTTCTTTACTTGGACCAACTTACCCCTACAACAGTTAACACATGTTTCCAGATCATCAAAATCTAAAGTTGGAAGAATGTGATCCTTAACCAATCTCTCAACTTTATCTATGGAAATGTGATTTAACCTTTTATGTCACAACATATATGACTTATCCTTTATCAATGTTCTTATTTTAGTTATTTGTTTGACAATGTATGAAAAAACATACATCTCATTAGAGACAAGACACGTTCTATATAAGTCATATGACAAGAAAACATTGCCAATATATTTTCCATTGAAAGATAACATTACAACAAAAGTGTTAATGACAAAACTACAACTTTCTTTATCCAAAACAGATACAGAAATCAAATTCCGTCTAAAAGATGATATATAAATCATGTTATGTAATACAAGACAATAGTGAACCATGTATCAACTTCTTCATTATTCCCCACTATCAGTTTTTCCTCCTCCCTGTTTGGTTTATCTTGAGTATGAATCTCCGATAGCTCTTGCTTTTCTGTCCAAGTTTTATAATTCTGGCAATTCAGCTTTTTATGTCCTTTCTTCTTACAGAAGAAACACTCGTATTCTTTACATCCCCAGAACCTTTAGTAACACTAAATTGACCAGCATCTACATGTAGAGAAAATTTAGATTTCTTAACTTTAAATTTATGGGGCTTTATCTTTGTCTTCCCTTTGGTTGCTACTAAGGCTATATGAGTTGTATTCTTTAGATTATTCTCTTCAGCTACACACCAGGCGATCAATGCATTTATATCCCAAGTTTTATCTTAAGAGTTGTGTATCGTAACCAGAATACCAAATTCCGATGTAAGTGCATTCAAAGCGTGGAGAACAATACAAGCATCAGAAATATAAATATTTAACATCTTCATCTTAGTCTGTAGGTTGACCATCTTAATAATGTAATACCTCACTCCCTTATTCCTTTATATCTCATAGAGACCAATTCTTTCAATAAAGTACTTAGTTTAGCTTTAGAAGATACTTTATATTTCTGTGAGAAATTATTGACGAAGTCCCTTTCTATAGTTGTTTCTGGAAGTTCACTAAGCAGATTGTCTGGAATGGAGCTCTTTATAATCAAATAACACATCCTATTTGACTTATCACAAGATGCGTACACTGCTTTCTCAGCCTCTAAGGTGATAGAACTAGGTGCAGACAACCTAACTTTGACCATGACCATGTTGATATTTGTCATTTCCAACACAAATTCCACATCTTGCCTCCATTTCTTAAAGTTGAAACCAGTCAAGGTTTCGATATTGGCACTATTGTTTTTCACAAAAAAGGTAACTGCAAAATTGACAATGTAATAATCAACATAATTGTAAGATAACAGGAATACTTAAAGCCACAAAATAGTGTTTATACCAAGAATCTTATCACATATATTATGAAATATCTGTAGGCTGAATACATAATACATGCAAATCGGACATGCACATAAAAGCAATCAGAGTACACACCAATAACTTTTATGATTCTACCACATGTGGGCAAATAAATCACTCAAACAATGACTTTTCTCAAATTTATGCCTTTATGCACATATCAAAATCTCACAAAAGGTCAATACTTGTGAACAGAATAATCAAATACAAAACCAAAAACATCCCTAAACATGCAAGTAGAACAATTCAAATACTAACTTAAAAGACCACTGTGGTGACTAAAGTCTCATTAGTACTCAAATGGATCCACAAGCACAAGGGACACACTTGTATGTTATTTTCACATTTTGTATAGGCATATAATATGTGATAATTTACAATTCACAAAAATAACATCCTCAAATGTTAATGTTAAAAATATTATCAATACACTTTATTTGAGAATTTATCACAAGGAAAATCTCAACCAAAGTGATAAATATGTGATACTGAACAATAAATATATCACATGAGATACCAAAATCATATGTACCTCTTTTATTTCAAGTCTAAAGCATGAAAATTCACTCAAAATGGTTTTAATAATTTTATTTGATTTTTTAAAAGTTAAACCTTATTTATTACCAATGTAATAAATTCAAAAAAATTCAAAAAAACCAACTGTATAAATTCACAGAACTCACAAAACTGACCCAAAATAACCTGAAGGATCATATTGTAAATTTTGAAAATTTTGAGTGTTTTAGGGGCTGTAGTGTTCTGACGTCAGCATTGCGCGTAAGCTGGCAGTGCGTGCATTGCCTAATGCCCCACTGGATGCATCAAGCACGTGCCAGACATGCGCCACATGCACATATATAGATGCACATAATCTTTAGAAATGTGTATGTCAAATGCATGGGGCCTGTAAACGTGCCCATTGTTGTCTACTTCTTTAAGTTTTTTTCTCTACAGTCGCCAGAAATAGGCAATTTTATGGCAACTTTTTAGGTGATATTCTCACCAAAAAATCACCCTAAAGCTCGCTTTTAACCCAATTTTCCATGCAATACTTGTTCAACATCAATTCAAACAATAAATATGCAATACATACAAGGAAAAACATACTAATTTCTCTCATTTCCTTATGGAGAAATTTGAAAATCTCCATTCAAATTCATACGATTACAAAAATGCTCCGATACCATGTATAATATGTAACACGAACCTTAGTTATAGACCTAAGATCAACCATGATCATGAATTAATAAAGAAAACGCGAAAATATATTTGATTTTCTATCCATTTTCTATGAACAAGCAGTTGAACAACAAAATCTTTGAACTTTCTCACTAATCCTAACGTAAGTTGTTTAACTATATGTTATTAACATCTTTATGTGCCTTTCTTAATGTGTGACCTCTTAACAATAAGAATAAATTAACATCCATGAGCTTACTTAGGCAGACAGTAGGAGACTTTAACAATTATTTATAGTAACCTTAATAGGCCTCCTCATTACATGCCTAATACATGATTGGCCCATATTGATTAGGGCTCATTTTTTTCAATGAACTTCAGTTCATTAAATCGAATCTTTTATCGGGCTTCTTTATTATCTTTAACTGGGATCAAATTCGATTTTCTTAACAGTAAAATTATTAAAAATTGTAATTAATCATTGTCCAAGAATAAAATCTCTAACAAATTCAACCAATTCAATTTGCTTCTTATCACTCTTATGCAAAACATACCACATTGGCAAGAATAATTTTAAGGCATAAATACAAAAACAAATAACAAAATATAAAACGTATAGCTTTTAGTATCCTCAGCACAATAAAAAATGCCAGTAGTCCAAGGCTCATCCCCGGAGGCTCAAAGTCCTAAGGCAGTGGTTGTCCACATGCATGGCATTTCTGACGGTTCAATTGCCAAAAAGGAGAAAGAAATCCAAAATTCAAAGTCAGTTATTAAGCTCTCAAAAACCCAAATCTGAGTGATCAATCAGTTCTACCAAGAAATCAAAAACCAAATGATCCAAAAAAAAACTGAGGAACGTCGATGGGCTGATTAAGCTCACCGGGACTGATGTCCTCGACCGATGCTTGCTCTTTCGTCAACACACATACGCTCCCTCCCCCATTGAATCCAGATTCAACAGCTTGACGAAATGCGTCTATTGTTTCATCTGTGATGACCAACCAAATCTCGCAAATTTAAGGAAAGAGACAACAAACAAACCTTAATTCTCCAACCAAATCGAAGTGAGCCTACGCAAAGGAACCGTACTAGCCCAAACCCAAACCCCTGACTCCGATTGGATTTATAGGCTTTAGGGCATTTAGTTTGGATAATTTATGTTCGGTGTTTTACACTCTTTTGGTTTTTTTCCTTCTCAAGGAACAGAGCAGTATCTCTAATTAGAGACAGTTCGGGGGAAAGAAACCCCAACTAGATCCTTCATTAAAATGGAAGTACAACTAAAAGGAGGACTTGATAAATGATGAACTCCAAGCGGTAGTGTGAGGGCAAAGTTGGCCAACCATCCACACACCGATTAGCCTCCCTATAAACAAGCCTGACTCGAATCATC
>JANZXR010000006.1:36334027-36352146 GCA_027575705.1 Erythroxylum echinodendron
TATTATCTTAGGTTATGTGTCGGAATGACCTACGGGCGTCCCGATGCGTATCCCAGGGTGATGGGGTGTTACAGGTAGTGTGAGGGCAAAGTTGGCCAACCATCCACACACCGATTAGCCTCCCTATAAACAAGCCTGACTCGAATCATCCAATCCCTAGCTATGAGCCCTCTAATGGCAATAATTAAGGGTCGATCCCAGCCCGAGTTGCCCACATCTCCTGATAACATATCCGCGATTACCTTCGAATCTATGTCGAGCTCAATTCGACGCAAATTAAGTGCTCATGCAAGATCTAGGCCTTTTAGGATACCCCAGAACTCAGCTTCAAACGAAGAATAAAAGCCAATGTTATGAACATAAGCCCCTATCCAATGGCCAACGTTATCACGAATAATACTCCCAGAAGATGTTGCATTCGTTAAAGCTTTAAAGACACCATTTGTATTCAATCTGTGCCAACCAACCCATGGACATGTCCAACCAACTAACATCAAAGTATTACATCCTTCCCCATTAGACATATTCGATTGTAGAGACTGAGAAAGGCTGGTCCATTTGACATGTTCCAAGATAATCGTTACTGGTCTCGTTGGCCACGTAAATGTATTATCAAAAATCATCTTATTCTGCCAAGAACAAAGCAGCCAACACGTAAAGCCAAAAATGCTCCACCAGGGGTACCCATACATATACATCTGAGAGATAAAGGAGAGGGCCACATCCTGTCCAATCATCTAGCCAAAGCCTCACTTGCTCACCATTCCCAACGCTCCACCTGCAACCGGAAATGAACTTATCCCAGACACTAGTAATACCCCTCCACACCTTAGACCCTCCTTTACTATGTATTGGAGATAAAGAAGGCTTGAATCCGTATTTATTCGTGACAATCCAAACCCATAGAATATCCTACCTCGTCAACATATACCAACATAACTTCATAAGGAAGGCCTCATTGCTGACGCGTAAGCTGCGAAGACCTAATCCACTGTGATGTTTAGGCTGACATATTGTATTCCAAGCGACCAAATGAGATTTACGATGTTGCTTGGAAGACCCACAGATGAAATTCCGAACAATACGTTCAATTTCCTCACATAATCCGCCTAGTAACCGCACTGTTTGTATGGTATAAGTAGGTATAGTCATTAAGACCGACTGAGCAAGAGTGAGTCGACCAACAAGGGACAATGTGTGAGCCTGCCATCTAGCTAATTTAGCCCGAACTTTATCAATAATAGGCTGGTATGTTGTTTTGGACACTTGCTCATGTAGAAGCGGCACTCCCAAGTACTTGCCCAGATTGCTAACTAGTGAAAACCCAAGGTTGGTGCTTATAGATTGAGCTAAAAGCGCCGGGGTATTCTTGGAGCAATAAATCTTGGTTTTGGCCACATTGACTTTTTGTGCAAAAGCACCACAAAATTGATCTAGAACACTCCTAATCACAGCAATCTGATCCAGAGCAGCCTCAGCAAACAAAATCAAATCATCAGCAAAGAATAAGTGGAAAAGCTTTGGGCCATCACGAGTAAGAGAAATAGGCCTCCATCGCCCTTGGGAAACAACATCAGTAATTAAATGGCCTAATCTCTCCAGACATAGTACAAATATATAAGGAGAGAGAGGATCTCCTTGTCGAACTCCACAAGAAGGACAAAAGGTATCTGAAGTTTGGCCATTAAACAAAACCTGCATAGATACTGAAGTAATACATTTCATAATTAAACTGGTAAGACTGCGAGGTAAACCAGTATCTAGTAGAGTAGCTTGAATGAAATCCCAACAGAGACGATCATAAGCCTTCTCCAAATTAATCTTGATAGTGAGCATACGCGTTTTCCTTGCTTAATGCGCATATAATGGAGGACCTCTTGCATGATAATAATATTATCTTTTGTTTTTCAATTATCTTATATGTTGTCGTTGATATTATTGTTGTTGTTATTTTGCATAACAAATTAAACACATTAATTTTTTAAAAAATAATTTAATATTAATTTTTAAAAATACATTAAATTTTAAAATTTTTAATTTAGTATTAAATTTTTAAAACTTTAAAATTATTAATTAATTTTTAAAAATTTGTATAAACCAAGTCAAAAAATTAGGTTTCTTTAAATAACATATCTACCAAATATTTTAATAATGTCAATCTCTTAATAAAATCAACAAAATAATATTTAATATGACTTTTAGGAGTTTTAAAATATTTATTTCTAAATTGAAAATTTTAAAATTTTCGAATAATCTCAAAAGTTAAACACTTCAATTTGTTATATTCTATTGTTAACATTAGTTATTTGACCTATGCTTGGATAAATAATTATGTCTTTTTTTAATAATATGAAGTAAATATTATAGTTAGACAAAGTCTATGTTTATAATAATATTGATCCTAATATCATCTAACCTAAACTTTTAATTTAATAATATTTTATAATTCACAAGAAACAATCACATTTTATTAAAATATAATTCTTGTCGTAAATTTTTAGAAGATTATTTAATATTAAAAATAATTTAAATTTATGTTTAACTTTTAACGTTAAAAATCATTTGTTTTTTGACTTACTCTTTAAAATTAATTTTAAAAATTTTATTTTATTACAAAGTTTTATTAACATATAAATGATGGTTGTGATCAATTTAAATTTATCAGACAATGACATAAAATTAATAAATCAAGTGAAAGACATTTAGGGGTGTTAATTTTGGCTCGAGTTGTTAATTTAAAACATAACGTTATTTTTTATGTTTTTCAAATATATAAGGTAGGTCGGATTGACCTGATCCCTTGTGGCTAGTCGGGCCATGATCGGTCAGCCTGTACTCGACTCAAGCCACGAGCTACCTAACGTGTGGTCAAGTCAGGCCGGGCCAAAAACGATCTAGCCTATTGACATCTTTAAAGACGATGATGATCAGTGATGATCAATTGAAATTGACAGGATCATAGCATAAAAATAAAGAATTAAAGTGCAAAACTAATTTAAGCTCTTTCTCTTATGTAATAACTAATAATTATAACACATAGATAAAATCAAAATTTATAATATTAATGATAATTATAAATTATATTAATTAAATATTTTAAATTTTAATTTATTATAAATATAATCCATCATTTTATTATATTGCTAATATTATTAATGTTGAGTGCTATGTAATTAAATTTCAATCAACATTAATAGACATAAAAATTAATCATGTTAGTTTCTTTTGAGTTTTCTAACTACTACATTCACTTTAAATGCTTAGTAATTAAAGCAAATACATATTAATTGAATTTAAATAATTTAAAAATATTTTAATTAATTAATTATAACTTATGGGTACGTCGACATAAAATAAATCTCAATCATATGATACTCTATGGCAATAAAGTAATATCAATAATAAAGTAAATGGCCTATTATATTTGTAACAAAATGAAATTTTAAATATTTAAATAATATAATTTACATTGCTTAATATTGTTATAAACTGAAATAAAGTTTTGACATATGATAATAGAATTTCTCCTTTGATAAGTTTAATTGTTATAGGTTTAAAATTGATTAAATTATTTAATTTAAGTAAGTTAATTTGTTTATAACCTATTTAAATCATATGATTAATATTCTATTGCCAAACTATTAGATAATAATTGCTTTTATTTTACTTATATATTTTGTGAATTTTAATTTTTAATTATAAATTTTTAAAATAAAAGCTTATTAAGTTGGCAATATCGATAATAACACTTTTATTGCTAACAATTATTTCATACCAAATAAAAGTTTGAGATAACTTAATTTAATGAACTAATTAAATAACTCTTTGTTTTAATATATTATATTAAATAATAATTAAATAAGCAAAAAATAAATTTTAATGTTTAAACAATCTAAGTTTAATTAAACAATTAAATATATTACTTATAATTATTAGTTTTTTAGAGTTAAATAATTAAATAAATAATTCATAATAAACTCAAGAGTATAAAATTGACTAAATTAATGTGTTTTAATTTATATTATAAAAATAAGAAAATATTAAAATTACAAATACTAATAAAAATAAAAGTTATAAAAAAATTAAAATAGAAGCAAAACCATTTAAGCAGTTAATATTTAATTATTTATCATTTATTTCCTTAAAAATTGGTCAATCATGCCAACAGGACCAGATGGAATGATAAGTCTTCCTTTTCGAAAGACATGGTTGATTGAACTATGATCGTTGTTGCGATGATAATGCAATTGTGCACCCAACCAGCCCAATCAAAGACCGAGCCACTGATTCGTTGGCGTGGCTGCAAAATGGGTTGGGCTCAATATCTTCAACTACAAAATTAGTAATCCAAGCCCTTTCTTAAGAGACGATTCGAATTTAACCCAAGTTTAAATTGATATCTCTCCTTAGAACTCCAACGTTACGCATATCGTACTATACTTAGTATCAAATTGAGTTATAGTATGACATTGTATCAATACCAGTCAATACTGGATATCGTTTCCAGTAATTTTTTAAATTTATGAAATAGTTTATGAATTTTTTTAAAATTGCAAAATAACTCATTGTCATATTGTACATTTGTACTGTATATTTTTAACCATGTCTCCAAAAATCATAATAATAAATAATAATCACAATTAATATGAAGTAACAATAATTTTTAGATATTTCACATATAAATAATAACCACAATTTATATGAAAAAAGTCAATCATTATCATGCAAATAAAAAATTAAGAACAATATAAAGTATTTAAAATATTACAATTTTAATTTCATTATATAATAAATAACAATTACATCAAAACATGAAATAAAAAGAATAATAAATATCTTTAACTCTCAAATTATTATAGTGAATTTTTTTAAAAATTTTGAAAATTTTACAACTTAGTTCCTATTTTTTCAAAATTTTCAGTACTACTTGGTATATAGTCGGTATTATAAATACCGATCAGTATCAGACAAAACAGGCCGATACCGACTGATATTTACATCTGGTACATAAATATTTCAATTTTGTACCGTTCTTTGACCGATACAATCTAAAATTCAAAATCCTGTTGTACTCTCATAAAATAAGGATCCTTGTGGACTGAGGTTCGTTGACTTTGATTTTTCCTTGTCTATTTTTATAGGATCGAGTTGTTGAGAATAAAACAATAGGTATTAGGTAACAATATTCATAAACTTAAAGTATTGTAAAAATTTTTTAGTCTCTAGCCTCGAAACGGGTTATATAACGTACTTTATCTGTTGGTTTATGGTAGACATTTTACCGAAATTTTTATTATATCTATCTACTCTTATGTAATTCATATTAAAGTATATACTCAGACTGTGATTGCAGGGAGGATAATTTTAAAATAGACTTCCTATTCATTAAATAGAAGATAGAAAAGATCACAAAATTCTTTAGATCCATTGCCATATTTATTCTAAAATCTTAGATTGAATTGATATATAAATCATTGGTAAATAGATTGTTGAAAGTTTCTACAAAATTTACAAATTCTGAGATCAATAATATAATTAAGCAACTCTTTTCTTCAAATATCGGTTTTTAATTTCCAATCAACAAAAGTAGATATATATGATATACACGAATATATACTTCACTAGACCTCTTACGGGTAGTAGAGTGGGAGACATAGGGTCAAAAGATTTTATGTTCGAATCTTTTACCTATATTATTTTGATCAAGTCTGTCATATAGAGCTTGCGTAGTATAGAGTACTTGGTTGACGCAATTTGCAAACTATTGCGTCAATCCAAAGATTTACTCAGTACACATCTAAAGAATAACGGCTGTGGATTCCTCCGTTTAACAAAAAAGCAATTCAACTTAACTCTCAAGTTTAAACTAGTTTAATAAAAAAAATGATTTAAAAATAATTTATTATAATTATCTTAGATCGAATTAATTTAAATTTAACTAGTTTGAATTATATTTAAAAATTAAATTAGATTATTATATTAGTAATATTTGATTAATTAATACTTAAATTTAATATTACTTGTATTTTATAATTATTTTAAGAAAAAATCTAGAATTATAAAAATTTAGAAAATCTGAAAATTAAATGATATGTCTTTTATTTTTATAATGTGTAAGTCTAAATCTTTATACTAAAAATTATTACATTAAAATTATAAAAAAATAATAATAAAACAAAATAGGAAAAAAAAAGATTATGTTTGAGGATTTATTTTCTACACACACAAGCAAGCAACTCAAAGCTAGCCCAAACCCTCACCTGCTTCGTCTTCCCCAACGCTGGTTCCTAAAATCCTCGCTCTATCAAACCCTAATCCCCTCAAATTCGCAAAACCCTAAATCCCTTTCTATCGAAAGTCAGCTATACTAGTTTATTAAGCAGATATCAGACTATTCATTATAGCCATGGATCTCCAGCGAGCTATGCTAGACGAACTCATGGGTGCAGGTATTGACTGTAAATTTTTTTTTTTTTGGTTATATGGATATTTTATCCATTATTTTTGGAGTGTTTATCGTTTAATGAGGTGGTTGGTCATTGATTTTTGTTTTGGGTTTTCGTTTATATATCTGGGTTTTGATGACTTGTGTGAGAATGGTGTATTGTTTAGATCGCAATTTGACGGCTGAAGAAAGGAAAGGGTATAAGGAAATAACATGGGATTCGAAGGAAGTTTGTGCGTATTATATGGCTCGTTTTTGCCCACATGACCTCTTCGTCAATACCAAGAGTGATTTAGGTGAGTTTTTGCTTTTGATTTTGGTCCAGCTCTTCTCCTTTTTGTTGCTCCATTTGGTTAATGAGGAATTTGAGGAAATGGGAAGGCTTTTTGGGTTTGAATTTTTCGGACTTTAGAATTTAGTTTTTCGATTGATATCTTTATTTGATATAGTTTTAGTGTTTGTAGATATGGGGATTTTACTAAATTTTTATCGTTTTTCTTATTTTGGTGGCAGGGCCTTGTGATAGAATTCATGACCCAAAGTTGAAAGAAAGGTAAGAGCATGGGATTTGATGGCTCGTCTTTTTTTCATCTAGTGATTGTTATTGATCTGTTGTTTTTCTTTCAGAGGAAGAATATTTGCATGGTTGTTGAATTAATTTTGCGGAGGATACACTAAATAAATTTGTTAGATTCATTTTGCTATAATTGAGATTATTTTGATAAGGAAAAAATTTCTAAGCGCTTATATTCTCTTATTCTGTGTATGTATGCACTCACCGCTGCTGTGTTAATTGATTTCTAATTGCAGCTTTGAGAAGTCCCCGAGGCACGACACTTTTCTTGCCAAATTTGAAGCCGAACTTGCTCAGCGTTGTGAGAAATTGGTAGGTCCAATCATTGTTGCGTTAGATTGTTGTTTTTAATTGATTTTAAAATTTTGCAACCTGTTTTATATAACTGCTTGTTTCTTATAGGTGATGGATTTGGATAGAAGGGTTAGGCGAGGAAGAGAGCGCCTTGCTCAAGGTGAAGAACCTATGCCACCTCCTCCTCTATCAGCTGAGAAGTCTGAACAGTTAGCTGTGGTTGAGGAGAAAATAAAAAACCTGCTTGGACAAGTGGAGGCCCTTGGTGAAGCTGGGAAGGTTGACGAAGCTCAAGCTCTTATGAAAAAGGTGTCTTACTTTCTTTTTTGCATTCTGAACTCTGCCACCCTACCAAAAAATTTAGAGCAGCAATCTTTTCTGAAGCAAGTAATTTGCGGAACTCGCCTCACCTAAATCATCGTGAAAAATGCAATGAACATACTTTTAAAGATGTTGTGAACGTTTTCAGTTATCTGTTAGCATCTTACACGTGCATTATTTTAAAAGTATGCAACTTTTCCGTAACAGTTCGGAGGTTGCCTTGTGACCATTGTTTTACTTGTATATTGACTATTGATAGTTTTGCAGGTGGATGAACTTAATTCTGAGAAAGCCTTGATTCAATCTCAGAATGATAAAGTCTTGATGGTTCCACAGGAGAAAAAGATGGCTTTATGTGAGATTTGTGGTTCTTTTTTAGTAGCTAACGATGCAGCAGAGAGGACTCAATCTCATGTCACGGGCAAGCAGCACATGGGATATGGCATGGTGCGCGATTTCCTTGCTGAACACAAGGTGAGTTGCATACTTCACCTCTCAGAGTAAATGGGATTTTTTTCCTTTAGTCAATGCAGAATCTTGATCTTCAATTTCAGGCAGCAAAGGAAAAGGCAAAAGAAGAGGAAAGGCTAACAAGAGAGAAAGAAGCAGAAGAAAGAAGGAAGCAAAGGGAGAAGGAATATGAGAGCAGGAAAAGGAGGAGTGGTTCAGGTGATAGGGATCGATATGATGATCGTGATAGAGAAAGAGAGCGGGATCGTTATCGAGAGCGCGGCAAGGATTATGAAAGGTCAAGAGAGAGGAATGGTAGAAGTAGTCGGGATGGAGAAAGGGGGGATTGGAGACCTAGGAATGGACGAGATGGAGGCAGGGATAAGAATCGTGGTCGGAGTAGGTCACGTTCCCCTCTTAGGCATGGTAACAGAAGGTCACCTAGGAGTCCAGCTCGCCCATATTAGTGATTGTGTAGATAGATGTCTGAGCTTTTGAATTATGAGGTAGACCTTTTTAATCCCATAGTTTTACGAGCATGTATCTTTGTCATCATGGGTTAAACTTTTCCTTGCCATCTCACAGCTTTATTGGGACTTTACCTCCCTCAATATTATAAGAGAAGAAAAGGGTTGAGGTAGGTATGACTTATGTTGTTGTAACTCTTTTTCTTGCTGGTTTGAGCTTTGGTAGCATTTATCTCCGAGAACCTGTTTTCAGAGTGGTTCCCTGTCTTGGGTAATTGATGGCTATTTTGTTCTCATGTATGTATGTGGTCAAACTCAAAATATGTGCTTGAATGAGACAGATGCAGAGAGAGATGGTTTTATGTCTCAATTTTGAGGTAAACACATAAGTCTTCTCTCTATAATGACAGCATCAGTAGGTTGGCACCTAATCTTGATAAATTTCAATTTTTGCTCAGGTTATTCTCATTTTGTTTTTGCAATTACTGCTTCATTTACGAAACAGTGAAAGCAAAATTCACGAATCATAAGTAATTATCACAAAACATACCTCTGATGTGATCCTATTACGAGATTAATGTAGCAACCGATCATTGAGGGACTCCCAGGACCTGTCTCCTACTTGTGCCTTCTAATTATGTGGATTTGAATGACGAGCGCTTGTAGAGACATAAGCCATGGATTTCCGAGGGTAACAAACGTGACATTTATTATGATTCATATTTTATGTTAGAAATGGATTTCTTGTCTTTTCACTGTAGGTTCTTTTTGGAGTCAAAATTTCAAAACCAGGTCTCTCAGCTATAGGTAACTACTCTTTACAGAGTGATTTTGAATGGCTTAATAGCTGTATCTTTGGATCGAATTTGCTTAAACCGTGTTTACTCCTGGCGTAAAATCTACTTCAAGAGGATTTGGGTGCGATAAATTCTCTTAAACCTGAATAATGCTGATGTCTGGAGGTAACATCCAACTTGTATGATATCTTAAAAGTATCAGATAACTATTCCACTAGTGCAGGATGAAGCATAATCAGATCGACCTGGTCATCATGGTAGTAGTAACGGTGCGTAGGTACCTAGTGTTATGGTATTTGTAAAGGGATTTCTTCTGCAAAAATGGGATTATCCATCTGCCAAAGCATGTATGGGAACTGGGCCGTGAACTGAAAGTCACTGAATTCCAAAAGTTGCTGATGGGCACTGAAGTTTCGTCAAGTCCTTGCCTTTTGTTATGAAGGTTGTGGCTTGGAAGTGCAAATACTTGTTACCTAGCATGTTTGTTATTTGTCACTTGAGTGCAATTGTAGGAGCTAATTCTTTAACAACACAGCCTGGAAGACTAAGCTAGTTGGATAAAATTTGGAGCCCCATTGTAAAATTTGGGTTACAGGTTGTAAGGGGAATGAGGCTGAGCTTTGGTGGATAGAAGGAAACAAGTTATAGGATTTAAATTTATGTAGATTTTAAGTTGATGAAACTTTAGTTTAAATTAATAGATATGTTTAATAATTTATTAGGATTCATTTGAACAATATAAAATATTAGTCAAACTTAAATTAAGATAACCATTAAATGTAAAATATCAAAAATTATATTGGGATGTTAATAGGAATGGCAAAAATTGTCTAGTCTGGTCCACCTTGAGCTAGTTGAACTTGGTCTGAAATTAACAGACTCGGTTTAAATTAATTTTGTTTTAGGTTAGGTTGAAATTTTTAAAAAAGTTCAAAATTTTTTATGTAAAATAGTCATTTTTGTCAGAACTTTTTTAAAAAATTGGGTTTGACTTTAGCTTAATTGTGCCTTGGGCTACTTAAGTTTAATTGAATTCAAGTTTAAGCCTAGGATTTTGTGTTCAATTGAGCTTGGAGTTGGCTTTAAGTTAAACGAACCCATTTACAAAGCCTAAATTATCATTATATTCAGTCCGAATATCGCATTAAAGCGAGATTTAGGAAGATCTGATAGTACGTAGTCTTACTCTTACAGAATAGAAAAATTTATAGTTGATCTATATGTGAATGTGACAATGAAAAAATAATACAGATTAAAAAAGTATATATCAAAACTGATATGCAAAAGAGTAAAAAGTTGGTAAATAAAATTAAGTAAACAAATAAAATACAAAGCCTAGATGTTACTTAAAAATTCAAAATTGTCTTTTGCCGAACGTGAAAAAATTTGAAAATTTGCAGTAGATATGTACAAATTGGTTTATTAATCTTTTGTGTCTCTCAAAAAGAGAAAAATTCTTGAAGTCAAAACATAAATATCGATGAGGTTGAAAATGAAGTATTGTGAAGTTATAAGCTGATAATAGTATAACTTACTTTATTTTCCACACTTCAAAGGAAAGAAAAAAGTTTATTGAGGAAGGAAAAAGTTCTAAAAGCCTATAAAAAGAAAATGTCTTTCTAATTGGATGAAGTCTCCTATTGAGAGTTAAGTTTTAGGTAAATTTAAGCAGTGTTGTATCATTTTTTATCATTTCCTCTTAATATTTCTTAGGTTTTCTTCACCTTTTTTTACAGTTTTTAAATATAATCTTCTCTCATCTTCTTATTGAGCGTTATGATCCCTCCTTTTAATGTATTTGAACCACCTAAGTTTTGTCTTTCTTAACTTACTATCAATGTTAGCCACCCTTAACTTATCTTTTACGACTGTATTCTTGATCATATCTCTTATTTTAAAGTTACATTTCCAATAGAGCATTATCATCTTTACCATCATTAAATTATAAATATGCACATGTTTGATGAATCAACAATCTACTTCATAGAGCATGGCTAGGGTAATTACTAAACGGTAAAATTTGGCTTTTAGCTTAAGTTATATCTTCTTTTCACATAAAACTTATGATACGTCCCTTCATTTAAGCCACTCAGATTTGATACAGTGAGTTATATCATTATTTATCTTGTCATTACTTTGTACGATGAATTTAAGGTACTTAAAACAATCTTTCTGTGACATAACCTCTAAACGAATCTTTATTTTCATATTAGATTGTAGCCTTGTGACTTGAAAAGTTACACTTCAAGTATTTAGTCTTAGTTCTACTCAAACTAAAACCCTTTGAATCGAAAATATCCGTCCAAACAGGAAGGGGCTAAATGAGGATCTTTGATGTAGTTTGATATTGATATAAAAATGCTCTGTATCTCCTCATATCGTCCTTACTCTGATTTTAACACCTTAATACATATCCCCAATAATCTTATAAAACTAATCGAAACTCTCTTGACTTCTAAACACCTCCACTTGACTTCTCTAAGTATCCTATCATAAGCATTCTCTAAGTTAATGAAAATCATATACAGGTCCCTTTGTCCATCCCTATAATATTCTATTAATTGTCTAAGGAAGTGTAAAGCCTCTGTCATGGACCTGCTTTACATAAAACTAATTTGTTTCTTCAAGATATTTACACATTTTCTCACTCTTTTCTCAATTACCCTCTCTTATAATTTTATTGTATGACTCAGTAATTTGATGTTTCTATAGTTGTTACACTTTTGGATGTCTCCTTTATTTTTATAGAAAGGAATTAGTATTCTAAGTCTTCACTTATTCGACATTTTAGCATAATTAAGAATCACATTAAAAAGCTCAGTTAACCAAGTAAGACCATCCTTTCCTAAGCTCTTTGACACCATTATAGGTAACTTATCAAGCCTACTGTCCTTTTACTTTTTATCTTTCTTAAAGCTCCTTTAATTTCTTTTCTTGTGAGTTTTTGGTAGCAAGTGAAGTCGTGATAATTCTCGAAAGTGCAAATATCACCCAAAAAAAAGATGTCATTTCTGCCTTCATTAAAAAGATTGTAGAAGTATCTTTGTCATTTTTTCTTGATGTCATTTTCATTCATAAACACCCATCCTCATCCTTTATATGACAAACTTGATCCATGTCCCTCACTTTTCGTTCCCTATCCCTCATCATAGCTGCCTTTTCTTCATTTAAGTTGCTATCCAACAAAGTTTTATATGCAGTTTTCTTGATCTTCACCTTTTAGTTTACGTCTTCATTTCACTACCAAGACTCTTTCTTAGTACCTATAGGTCATAGAAACTCCTAAAATCTGCTTAGATGCCTTCCTTTAAAGAGTTGTTATACCTTCTCACATGTGGTTAGCATCATCTAATTTTCATGCTTCTCTACACATTACTTTGACCTCAAGTTATTCCATCGTGTCCTTTTTAGATTTCATCATTTAATTCTAGCACAAATTCAAGATCTCTTCTTCTTTGTCCAACCCTTAATTATAAGATCAAAGACTAAATCTATATTAAGTTGACATGCATGCATTATGTATCACCTCACAATCCTTAAAACTAGGCTGATTGCTTCACTTTACGAGGAAGTAATCAATTTGACTCTTTGCGGTTCTACTTCTAAAGGTTATCAAGTTCTTCTCTTTTTATTGAAGAATGAGTTGGCCACCACTTAATTAAACGCTACCAAAAAGTCCAACAATACAGACTAATTGTCATTTTTATCTTCACACATGAAACTTCCACGAGCACAAACATAACTGTCTAGAGTCATCCTTACATAATCATTAAAGCCTCATCTTATAATAAATTTCTCGCTAGAGAGAATTTATTGAATCACTTTAGTTAACTATTTTCAAAATTAGTGCTTAATTTGTTTTTCCAACCTTACTTGAGTGCATAAGCACACTTCATATTGAAAATAACATCTTTTACCTTAGTTTTTTAAGGCCGAAATTCTATTAACCTATAATTAACTTAATAAAAAGAAATTATTTTATTTAACTTAAACCATATTAGGCTAATTCTTCAATTGATTTGCATTGTCATCTACGTTAATTTCTCTATTTTAATTACTTTATTCTATTAAATCTTATTCATACATTTATATATAATTCACGTAAATATGCGGATGACATTTAATAGAACATGATAAAAATATCATAATCGAAACAAAAAAATCTTATACTTTGTCAGCCAGGATATTTATAAATTAATGAAGGGTCATAGTTATAATAATTATTTACTGTACTATTTTGCTTTTCGTGAGCCGCAAGGAGGAATCTTTCTGGAACCCTCTCCATAACCCAAGTATCCTTCTGGAACTTTCTCGGTTTAGCTTAATCTAGAACCTCCCAATTCCCATCCTCCACTATAAATACTCGCTCTCTACTAGCTTACTCCAAACAGTTACAAACAAAATAGAAAAAGTTTTCATTTCGTGCTAGTCAAGCTTTTTACTAAGCGAACAATGGCGTCCTCTCTCGTATTGAAGAAGCTTGTGTCTTCAAACCTCGTCACAAATCTTCGCCTGATTCGTACAGCGGCTACTGCTCCCTCTGTTTCTCGCTTTTTCAATACAAATGCTGTCCGTGAATTTGATGACGGTGAAGATGAGCGGTCTATCGACGTGGACCGTCGCTCTGGCAGTGGTCTCTCTCGCCGCCGCGGTGACCTTTTCTCAGGTAGTTGTTTTCTATTTCCGTCCTAGTAGGCGCGATTTAGCTTGGTCTTTTTAGTTGAACTCTGTAATTTGTGGGTGAATTTGATTTATCTTGTTCGAGTAATTTAGCTTTGGTTGTTTGGATGATGCAGATGTTTTTGATCCATTCTCGCCGACGAGGACGTTGAGTCAGCTGCTGAACACGATGGACCAGGTCATGGACAATCCGTTCCTCACCGTGCCTCGTGGCATGGGAGCTGGAACGCGACGAGGTTGGGAGGCGCGTGAGACCGATGACGGTCTGAATCTGCGCATTGACATGCCGGGATTGGACAAAGAGAACGTGAAGGTGTCGGTTGAGCAGAACACACTAATTATAAAAGGCGAAGGTCCGAAGGAATTTGAAGACGATGAAGACAGCGGTCGACGGTACAGTAGCAGAATAGATCTGCCGGAGAAGATCTACAATACGAGCCAAATAAAAGCTGAGATGAAGAATGGAGTGTTGAAAGTCACCGTGCCAAAGGTGAAGGAGGAGGAGAGAGTAGATGTGGTACAAGTGAAGGTTGAATAGAGGATAACTGTTTCGAAAACTGTAGATGAGTTTCGGTGTCTTGATATTATTGGTAATAGTGATCGTTCCTCAATGTAGGCTTTGAGCAACAATAAAATGCTTGAGAGCTGATCTTGCTGTTGATGTTCGTCGACATGGTTATGGATAGAATCAAAACTTTGCTGTTTGAATACGTATGTATTAACTGTTTGCAGTTTTCGTCTTATCAACTACAAAGTTTTCAAATTCTAACAAATATATGTTTGATTGCTGTGCTTAAGCGTACAATTCTTCAGGGATCCAATGTAAATAGATACATTCAAAGTAACAAAATGAGTGTTTAACTGAATCCTCTTCGAAGCACACCGTTATGTCATCCACCACCATCTCTCGGGCACAGAGTTTTCTGCTAGCTCCATTTTTAACTTCTCGGGGCGTAGTTAAAAAGATTCGGACTCTATGAGTTCCGTGCGATTGGTTTGAAATCGGATCAAATTACCCCGAATAGGTATTGCAAAATCTGTGCGGTCCGGTCTGATTTGATCTATTCAAAATTGACAAGCTCATTCGGAATTGATTGGGCTTTGGTCTGAACTTGTACATTCCTAAAAAAAGGTTTCAAATCATGTTAGAACACAAAGTTCTGAATTAATTCGAGATTTAATGGGCCTAAGCTCGGTCCAATCCAATTCATTACCATTCTTACGACATAATTGATAATGAATTTGGCGTATGCTCTCAATTTTGCATGCAATTAGTAATAACTTTTTTATTTGTTTATAAAATTTTAATTGAAAATATTTTATATATTATGAATATAAATTAAACTTATTTGTTAAAAAATTATTCAAAAATAACATTTAAAAAGAAATTAAAAAATATATTTGAAAAGATGAAAGTAGCTTATGAATTGGTTTTATATAATAATCTTAGTCGAAAATTATTTTAACGATAAGTAAATGAAATTCTATTTTTAATTTAATTTTTCAATTTTTATTATATTCACTAATGCGATTTACATAATTTAAAAATTTTTAATACAAAATGTTACTGTTTTGACTGTTCTAAAACTTGATTAGTTCATGCGCTTTCTTTTGTTTTTCAGTTACTAATGGTTTCATGCAATGTTCATATTTATTAACTTTTATTACCATAACATTTATTATTATTATACTAAACGATACTTTTCTTAATGCTCTCAGTGACCATCATCTTGTTTTCGCTATATATATTTATCAGTCTTGTTTACTAAAACACACATATATGCACTCATCTCTCCTTCTTCTTAAGAGAAAAAAAAAAAAACAAGCACCTTCTCCCTTTTTTCTAGCGTATGTATATATACTTTTCATCAATCATGAACCATTTTTATTTGTCCATATAGAGTGTGTAATTTCTTTTCAGGGTAGACACTTTTACACTTTCTTTCATTTTGTCACACATATATTTGGTCGGTTCTGCATCTGCCTGTTTTCCTTTTCACTCGTGAAGACAATTCTTACTCTACCTTTTGGAGTACACTGAAACTGGAGGAGAAGGCGTTACTTTTGGGGTCAAATCCTATTGTCCAGCTGCATTGTAAAAGGAGAATTTTCGACTTAGGGAAGTGATTTTTCACATCGCTTTGCATTAAGATAAATCGTTTTAATTTTATATTATTGCTTTTCAATTATAATCTAAGTCGGAAATTTTATTGTTGAGTTGCTATTGTTTGCTGGAAATTACCGCTATTTTACTGCTACGTATTTATTTTGGTAAAAATCAAAATACGATGCTATTTCTTCGTATTGTTTGGTTATTTCATGTGAGAGATTTTTGTTTTTGGATTTAATATGTCATCTACAAATAAAACCAACGTAGGTTCTGCACTTGCTATTCTCCACATAGGTTCAGCCCTTATTAACGTAGCCCTGAAAATTATCCCTGACCTAATTAGATTAGAGCCGTTAGATAGCAGAAATTTTAAACGATGGTTCGAGAAAATTCTATTTCATTTTCAACAATATGAAATCGATTATGTACTGTTTCAAGAGATTCCTAGTGACAATATTGACCCCAAGATTACTAAGGATAATTGTACTGTTAGGGGAGTGTTGCTCAACCATATGATCAACTATGTGTTTGATATCCATTGCAAGTACAAAACTGCTAAAGAAATTTGGGATGCTTTAGAAGTGAAATATGGGATGCAGTTGTTAGGTAGTTAAAGTTTACCGTTGTTGATGATAAGCTTATTATGGACCAATTACATAAGTATGAAAATTTAGTTGCTGAAATCCTCAAGGGTATGAACATGTGTGAGTTGTTTCAAGCTAATGCCCTTATTGAAAAACTACTTACCTCATGGAATGAGTATAAAAACCAGTTGAGGCATAAGAAGAAAGATATGAAGCTTCAAGAGTTGATAAGACATATAAAGATTGACGATGCCAACCGTGCACAAGATAAGACCAAAACACTCACCCTTGCCCTACTGTTAAGGCCCATCTGGTACAACATAGAAATGTTAATAACTTTAAAAAGAATGGTGGACAAAACAAGTCTTTCAACAACAAACAGAGTCAGTTTAAGCGCAAAGGATTGATGGTGACTGTTGGTGGTGCCATAAGCCAGACCATTCTGCTGCCAATTGTCAAGCTAGAATCAACTATGAGAAGAAAGGTCAAGGATAGAAATCATGACAGTTCGGGAAAGGAAACCAAATGGGATAACCAGAAGAACTTTGGTAAGTCTCAAGCTAATATGGTTGAAGTTGACGATGACAAGGAGATCATTAATACTATGGTATCCGAAATAAACCTTGCTAGAAATTTGGTCGAGTGGATCATTGACACAGGAGCCACACGCTACGTCTGCACCAACAAGGACCTGTTCAACGAGTTGAATGATGCTGCTGATAGTGAATTCGTATACATGGGCAACTCTAGCAGAGTTCCCGTCCAAGGAGTTGGCAAAGTCACTCTCAAACTCACTTTTTGAAAAATGTTGGCATTAGAAAATGTTTTATTTGTTCCTGATATATGTAGAAACTTGATTTTTGGTGCATTGCTTAATAAAGCTGATGTTAAACTGACCTTTGATTATGATAACCTAGTTCTGACTAAGAATGAGAACTTTGTTGGAAAAAGTTTTGTAATGGAGACTTATTTGTATTTGACGTTGAAATTAATGCATCTACTGCTTCTGCTTATATTGTTGAGTCTTTGGACCTATGACATTTTAGACTTAGGCATCTGAATATGAGATCAATTAATATGATGCAAAACTTAAACTTGTTACCTAACCAGGTCATTAATAAAATAGAAAAATGTCAAATTTGTGACGCCCTAATACCCCCTGGGAGGACACAGGGGCGCCACGCAGACAACATAACATACATGCATACATAATTGAGACAAAACCAAATCACAAGAAACATTCATCATAATTTCACAGAAGCATAGCATCCAAAAATAAACATTTCCAAAACATACGAAACATGTCATAATTTCAAAAACCAGCCTGAATTAAGGTTATTACAACCCATCAAAATAAAAATTCATGAGTTATAGACATCAGATACAAGTCCAAAAAC
>JANZXR010000006.1:36359436-36394814 GCA_027575705.1 Erythroxylum echinodendron
GCATTCTATTATCTTAGGTTATGTGTCGGAATGACCTACGGGCGTCCCGATGCGTATCCCAGGGTGATGGGGTGTTAATGGTATAAAATTGAATGATAATATCAATTTTGTGACTTTGATACAAAAATAGAATTTTTAATTAGGATGAATGCATTAATTATAAATATTCTATTATAAATAAATTGAGATAATGTCACTTCAATTTTAATTAGTAAAATTTGAGTATATAAAAAATATACTTTTGTTGATGATGTGAGCAACAACAAATGATCATTGAAGTGAGGAATAATTATTGAAGGTGGATAACCAATCCTAAAATGTTTAATTTTTAAAAATTTTTTGATTTAGTGTTTAAACTTTTAAAATTTTCAATTAAGTAACTAACATTTTAAAATCTTAGCATTTACTTCAAAACATTTGTCTTGTTGATATAATTAATAGATAGACATTCACGTAATATTCTGCAGACATGTCAAATTATAAATGCAAATATAATTTGATTAATTGAATTATTAAGGTTTTAAAATGTTGATCACTAAAATGAAAATTTTAAATTTTAAGTATGCGTGTAAGCATTTTTAAAGACCTGTTTGGTTGGATGTTAATTAATGGAATGAAATAAAATAGAACGGAACGGAACGGTTTATAATGGAATGAAATGTAATATAGTGAAAAGTTGTTTGAGAGGGATGGAAGGATTCATAATATAACAAAGTTAAATGTTGTTTGGAAGATGGATGGAATGTAATGTAATGTATATAATAAATGACTATTATATCCCTGATATTAAAATAGTTGTTGCAAGAAGTTTAGCGTTGTGATTTTAAAATAAAAATCGCGTCTAATTAAAAAGTCATGATTGTGACTTGTTCAAGTCACAATCATAATAAATAATTTTTTAAATATATTTTATATTTTAAAATAATAAAAAATTTAATAAA
This sequence comes from Erythroxylum echinodendron, assembly GCA_027575705.1. Taxonomy (NCBI): domain Eukaryota; kingdom Viridiplantae; phylum Streptophyta; class Magnoliopsida; order Malpighiales; family Erythroxylaceae; genus Erythroxylum; species Erythroxylum echinodendron. Next base: position 36,360,378 of record JANZXR010000006.1, read on the forward strand.
TAACACGGAAAGAATAAGTGGAAGAACACGGAGAACGGAAAGAGAAGTTTGGAAATAATAAGCTTGTGAATCGCAATAGATATTTGTGTGTGTGATAAGCTTGTGAACCGTAATAAATGAGTATGGAGAAAAGGGAGTTAAGGTTAGAAGAAATAATTGGTATTAAGAAAATTATTGAGGGTATATTATATAGTATGTATTTATTAGTTTACGTTCTATCCTAAATTCTCGAATCGAAGTTTCTTATTTTCACCATTTAGGAAGAAATGGAACGTAACATGAAACTCTCTACTTTCATCTCATTTAGTTCCATTATATTATGAAACTCTCAACCAAACAATAAAAATGTATTACGTTCCATTTCATTTCATTATTAACTCTCCAATCAAATAAGCCCTAAGTAGAGGAGAAAAGCTTGTTCCATTACTGTAACTGTTACCATTATTGCATGAAGCGGCTTGTGTGATATCAACATGAACGAACAAACTTATCATGTAGTAAAGTAAAGAAGAAAAAGGTAAAGCATCCAAGCTGGGTGGTGGTCCTTGCTTGAAACGTAAGGCATTCGACGACAATGAGTTTCCATATTTTCGTGTAGTGAACACCAACGAATACCATCAAAAGGTGGCATGAGAAAGTGACAAAGAGATAGGTTTCAAGTCCAATAATTCTTAAATTATAAGTTTCGAATAATTCATTAGTAACTCAATTTTAAATAATACAAATTTTAATATATATCTATTTCGAATCATCAAATAAATTTCAGCCTTTTATTAGTGTTTTGCCCTTTTAGATCAGGATCAGATCTTTTGTATCGATTATGGTATTCTTATTATATTCTATTAAATTTCATCCACACATTTATATGAACTCTATATAAATATATGAATGAGATTTAATAAAACAAAATTAGAATAGAATAATTAAAATAAAAGATTTGATATGTTTGGACCGTGTATATATATAAAAGAGACAATGATCAACAACTTTTGAGTGCTGAAGCTTACATCCCATTAATGTAAGGTCTTTTCCAACACCAACACACAATCTTCAACTTCACATAGCTCCAATCTGATACAGCAATATTATATTGTATTAATTAAAATAAGATACAATGTACTTAATTAATTATGATTTGAAGTTCCCTATGCCCTGTCGAGCCACTTGCTTTGAGCTTAACTTGGCATTCAATTATTTAGTGCCGGTGCTCTTCCATAGGACACGTTTACAAATGCGGGGATGGCAATGGCCGAACCGAGCCTATAAAATAGGGATAAGATTTTTTTTAAATTTCATTCTACAATATTTTATTAAATCTCATTCACGTATTTATGTAAATTTTATATCAATATATAAATAAGATTTAATAGAACACGGTTATAATAAAATAAATGAAATAGAAATTTTGATAAGTATAAAATATTGGGTTAATTAGCCTGTGACTCAAACCGTAGTTTAATTTATTATATTTTAAAAAATTTTAAATTTTGACTTTATTCAAAACAAAATGAATTTGTTTTGTAGCTCTTGATTGGACCTCAGAGTTAAATAACTTGACTCGAGCCTAGTGCATGACCTAGTCAGGTCTAAAAATTTCCGATCGTAGTTCAATCAACTTAAGATCGGGCTAAATTTGGGTCCAATGATAGTACCTACTAAAATGTAATTTTTATTATAAAATAAAATATTAACTCAAAGTTTAAAGAATACTTATTGATTCAAAACTTCAAAACAGAGTAATGGTATATTTATTAAGGTTGTATGTGAATCTGCGATACGGTAGGAATAAGTATTTATTTACTGCAATTTTTAAGCACAGTCACATGTTTCAATTTATGAACGAATAATCGAAGGTTAAAGAAAAGTACGGTGCTACCGCAGAAATCGATAAGTAAAAAGAGAGTTGCAGTTAGAAAGTATTTATGTGGTAGAAATTCTACTTTCCATTAATAACTTTTTGATAATTATTATTTTTTATTATACCCTTAACTAATAGAAAGCAAATCCAACATATTTTATTATTTATAATTTTATTTATAATTTTCTTATTTTAATTTAATATTTTATTATTTATAATTTTAAATCTATATCACTAATAATATTTTTTAATTATTTATACAACAATTAATAGTTTATTAAATCAATGGACTTTTTAGTCATTTTGTTTCTTTTCAACAACCGCAATCGCACTTGCTAAACACCTATTTTTACGTTTCAGCAGTTACCAGAACAACATTTCTAAACATATAACTTATTATTTCAGCAGATTATCAACCGCCTATCGCTCTCCCAAACAAAACCTAAATAGGGGATGATATTTGATAATTTTTAAAAATAAGAGCCTAATATGATAATTTATAAAATTCTGAAAAAGGTCTTATGACTGTAATCTAATTTAGGTGAAATTGGGACCGACTTGAAAACTAACCATTCGGAATTGAGGCGTTGATTTTTTGGAAATTTTTAGTTTACACCACCTACACGTTGCGTACACGTTTAGACAACACGACCTAAGCCCAGTGGAGGGCAATAACGTAAATTAAACACAGTCATAAGTCAAGTAAAGGGCAGCCGGTGGAAAAAGCAAGCAATGGGCATAGCCGGAATTTCACTATAAATTTATATTCTCAACGTCTTGTAACTCTTGTTTAAGAATCGTCACCGCACCTCCAACAAGCGCATAGCGTGAAAGAGTGTGTTAATTGTTTTGTTCGTTGCGTGGCGGTAGAAACAACACGAGAACATAACGCAAGAGCCGGAGATTTCCACTTTCGTTAGTGTTTGAAGTGAAGAAGTTGTCGCAGAAAGATCACCGGAGTTTAGCAAGCCCAGAGGTATGCTTTTGTTACTTGGATGTTGGGGCTGCTCGTTGTTGATGATGATGTTTGTTCTTTCTTTGGTTTTGAATTCTGTCATGGAGCTTGAAAGCCTAAAGAACGTGGTTTTTTTAAAATGGGATTTTTCTTAAAGATTTGTTGTTGGGTCTGGGTTTGATTGTTGAAAAGTTTCTGCTCTTGTGTAGGAATTTGGTTTTCTGACGGCCTGTGGGACGGATTTATGGTGTTTTGTTTTGTTATATATTGATCTTTACTGTTACTCGGATTTAATAGCTCTTGTTTGCTTAACAATCAACTGAAGTTGCCTCTGGTTGCTTCAAGTTGTTGATCCTGTTGATTACAGAGGATCTCCGAAAGGAACTAGTTTGTTCTGTATATGTTCCTCATTAAGTGTAATTCTTCTTTTAGTTCGGAAAGTTCCATTGTTTAATATTTGGTTTAATTCTTTTCCCATATAAGATTAACTTGACTTGATTTTGAAGATAGCTCTGTTTTGAGTATGGTCTGCTTAATTACTGCAGAAGCTGGAGAAACACTTTTCCTCTTCCTGACGTCGTTTTTTTTTCCCCACTTTTCCTCTTCGTTTTCTCTGCTTATGGTTGTGAATTCAAGAGCTTGCTATAAATCAGTTAAGTTGTTGCGGTTGAATTCCTGTCTTTCTACTCAATAGCGACAAAATTGAGATTACCTTTCAACATTGACCCGTGCGATCTGAAGTAACTAATTCTGTCAGCGATTTCTGGAATTGTATTTTTACTCGTGTTCTCACTAGCTTTCTCTTTTTCTGCAGCTTGCTGCTTTCTGTCTTACAAGAGGAAGAATTAGACTTCCTTTTAATGCCAAGTGGAGTTAAGAATCAAAAAATGGGACCATTATCAGAAGCACCATCTGAGAACGAGAGCAAGCCCCTCGGAATCCAATTCTTAGAGTGCGTAAAGAGAAGGAGACTTTCCTATAAAGCCTACCAGGCCATTGTCTTGATTGTAACATTTTTTGCATACGCTAGCTATCATGCTACTCGAAAAACCACGAGCATTGTCAAGAGTACCCTTGATCCACAATCATCTGAGTTTGGCTTAAAATTTGCTCCATGGAGGATTACTTATGTGAGCAAGCCAATTGAGAAAAGAGGACTTTCACGTGTACTTGGAGATGGTTGGTCCCCATTCAATGGATCAGATGGAACTGCATTACTTGGTGAACTTGACGTGGCTTTTCTCTCCATATATGCATTTGGGATGTATTTCGCTGGACATTTGGGTGATAGGCTTGATTTAAGGATTTTTTTGACAATAGGCATGGTTGGAACTGGTCTATTTACTTCACTCTTTGGGGTTGGTTATTGGGCAAATGTACATAGTTTCTACTATTTCTTGGTGGTACAAATGATCGCAGGCTTGTTCCAATCAACTGGATGGCCTTCAGTTGTAGCTGTGGTTGGTAACTGGTTTGGAAAGAGGAAGAGAGGACTAATTATGGGTATATGGAATGCTCACACTTCCATTGGCAACATTTCGGGGTCTTTGATTGCTTCTGCAATGTTGAGCTATGGTTGGGGATGGTCCTTTGTTGTGCCCGGCATCCTTATTGCTTTTGTTGGCTTGATGGTTTTCCTTTTCCTCCCTGTTAATCCGGAGTCTGTTGGAGCTGACAGAGATGAAGACATTTTCGAGGATTTAACACAGAAAAATAGGGATGAGATTACGGAGCCTTTATTGAGTTCAGACTCTGAGGAAAAGGAGAAAGCAGTGGGGTTCGTTGAAGCATGGAAAATTCCTGGGGTTGCTCCTTTTGCTCTGTGTCTATTTTTTGCCAAATTGGTGGCTTATACATTTCTCTACTGGCTTCCTTTCTACATATCCCACACAGGTAGTTTGGATTTCTTAGCTTCTGATTACGTGTTGAATATTTGGAACTTGTGAATTCTGTTGTAGATGACTCATTCTATTTGATTTAAAACTTTGTTTCTTGAATCTTGCAGCTATTGATGGTAAATATTTATCAAGTGAGACAGCTGGAAACTTGTCAACTCTGTTTGATGTTGGAGGAGTGCTTGGAGGAATCTTAGCAGGGCACATTTCTGATCGCTTAGGTGCCAGAGCCATTACGGCGGCAAGCTTCATGTACTGTGCCATTCCTGCCCTCTTCTTTTATCGAAACTACGGAGACGTCTCGTTAACCCTAAACATCGTTCTTATGTTCATCACTGGAATGTTTGTGAATGGTCCATATGCTCTTATAACAACAGCTGTCTCGGCTGACCTGGGAACACACAGTTCATTAAAAGGAAACTCGAGGGCGTTAGCCACTGTAACAGCAATTATAGATGGAACAGGCTCGGTTGGAGCTGCAATTGGACCCTTACTAACTGGTTATATATCAGCTAAGAGCTGGAGTGCAGTTTTCACAATGCTTATGATCGCAGCTCTAATTGCAGGTCTGCTTCTAACCAGACTTGTTGTTTCTGAGGTTGCTGCAAAAATTGCTGAATCAAGGTCTCAAGCATCTACAACATCGAGACCCCCAGTAGCTACACTTGAAGTTTGATTTCGTGATGAAGAAGTACGAGGTTTTTAATTACATTCCTTGTGTGTGATTAATTACACCCTCTGGTCATTAAACTGAACAGAGGAAGACCCTCCCCTGGTGTTTAGAAGGTAGGAGAGGTGTCTTAAACAGACTTCTCCTTCACAGGTGAATGCAGTCCTTCATAGGAGGTAGTCGTCAATGAAATCTTGTTGTTTGTATGTACAGTTTTGGATGTAATATATCATAATTTAAGCATATCAGTATCTCGAAGAATGCTTGAAAGTCTTTCGACTCATTTGAATCAAGAGGCATTAGCTTCCAAGCTTCAAAACCACTTGGATATGATCTCAGAAAGCTGAATTGTGGACAATATCTAGTATGGACCCTTAGTTTCTTGCAAACATGAGGGAAAGAAAATGATTTTGGCATGCTTTTCAAGGATTGAAGAAGACAGGTGCTCATCAAAATGGAGGATATTCGTATATTCCTAGCTTCCGTTCCTAACAGGAAAAAAAGTCGTCGTGAAACTGTGGTCTGAGTAGAATGTGCTCAAAAGTCACCAAGTTGAGTAGACAAGCATGGCCCAAAAAGCATCATGTTCTTGCCAACTCTGACAACTTGACAGTAAAGCCGACCTTTCCCTTAAAAGGGTATGTGCAATGGTGATTAGTTGCACTATTTGGGACTAGTGATGGTAAATCTCCAAATTTGACCTTTGTGTAGTTAAAATAACTTTTAATTTTTTTAATGAAAATAAGTTATATGTGAATTTTATTAATTAATAAATTTAAAATATCAAATATGCTAAAATAATTATGAAGCAAAATTTATAAAAGTGTTTAATTATTTTTATACGTAATATTAATACGATATATGTTGATCACGTAGTAAAAATATTAATACGAAGTGACTTAGTCGACATTAATAAAAATTTAGTATTAGACTATTTTTATTAAAAATTGAAAGTTATAATATTTTAGTATTGCTCTTAAAAATTTGGCAAGTTCGTAGGCTACTGAGTTAAAATTGCATTTTGAAATTTATAAATTTGAACATTTCGAAATATTTAAGTTAAATTTTAATATTTTAAAATTTTTAACAGAAATTAAATATTATGTTAATACTAACTTAAAATATTTATTTTTAATTAATTTTAAATTTTAATTATGTGATAATAAAGTCGTTTTTATTTAAAAATAAAAAATAATATCATATTAATATTAACAAAGAGATAATTCTCTTTTTTATTTATTTAAAGTTTGTTTTGAATATTTTAAAATTATTAAAAAATAATTTAAATTCTTTAAAATATTAACATTTAAATTATATTTTATTATAAAATTGAGGTTAAAATATATTTTTGAATTTCATAATATTTGAAAAGAATAAATTAATAGTTAGGAAGAGTGCCCCTTCGTCGCCCGCCTTGTCAGGACGTAGGGGATTAGATCTCCTGTCCACTTATAGTATTCTTATCATATTCTATTAAATCTTGTCTGCAAATTTACATGGACCTTACTTAAATGTATGAATAAGATTTAATGAAACAAGGTCGGAATAGAATAAGTGAAATAGAGGATTTGATGGGCGAGACGTTGGAAAGAATTGTGCTTAAGGCTTTGTTTGGTTGGAGATTTATTAATGAAATGAAATGAAATGAAATGTAATATTATTCCATCATTTGGGATGATAATTTATAATGAAATGGAATTGAATGGAATGAGATGAAAGAGGAATATTTCATATCATATTTCATTTTATCCTAAACAGTAAAAATAAGAAATTTCTGATTTGAACAGTTTAGTATGCAATATAACATAATAAACAATTTTTTATTATATTATATTATGAAATTTTCTTTTGAATAATATTATATTATATTATATTATAAAATTTTCTATTCTTTTTAAAAAATAATTTTTTAATATTATATGCTATTTTATTTTAATAAAAGCTTTAAACCAATGCCCATGCCTGTATGACTTCCCACAAGTGGAGTTGCGAGAAGGTGTTAGTGGACGAGGAGTTTAGTTGTTGTCCCGTTTGCCTACTTGTGTCAAACTTTATGTGACGCTTCCTGAAAAGTTATAAGTATCGTCTTTTGACCTTTGGGCTGCTTTTCACACCACACAAGCTTTGCCCTATTGGAAGATGAATACTCGTGCTTACGTAAGAAGTTCTCTGTGTACTTCAATACGTGTGAAAGAGATTGTTTTTAGGGGCGACACAATCGCCTCGATTTGACCTATTTTTGACTCAAATTGATTAGATTACGAGTGAGTCATGTCACGCCAGCCTAATTTATACTCCCCAATTATTTTTGAAATAATATTATTTTATTTAAAATAATATCTTTTTTAAATGTTTTACTTAAAATATAAATAACTCGGCTAGCCTATGATTCATCGAATTGGGCTAAGGGCTGACCTATCTCAACCTACTGGATTGGCATTCTTAATTATTTTTGTAAAAAATATAAATAACTTAAGTATGCCTTCTATTATTGGTTAAGATAAAAAGACTTTTTTTAAAAGGTAAATTGTGAAAGAAATTGCAAGTTTGGAACAGAAAATTATTTTTAATGAAGGGCAAAAAAGTATTGTTGAAGTTATTTTCAACGGTTAAAATCAAATCATAACATTTTTAAAACGTTTACAACGTATTTTAAGTGAATGAAAATTTTGACAAGGTGAATAACAATAATGACAATAAAAATAATTCAGTAAAAATTTCATTAAAATGTAATATTGAGGGTTAATTTTCTATGTATTAAATGTCACGTCTATGTTGATATTACATTATTTATATTTTTAAAATAAAAGTGAGTTTTATTGTCATATATTTATTTTTTAAATTAATAAGGAAATGAGTTCCACAATCACACAGAAAGTGGGAGCCATTGTTTATACATTTCAAATAACACGTCCCACTTGTCATTTGATAATAGCATTAAAGATGTCAAAGGATATTGAGTTAGGGGTAGGGTCATGGCGACCTGTAGCCCAATGGGCCTGGATGAGTAGGCACACAATTAGACCTGTGCCTTAATCTATAGCCCGACAGGCCAAGTCGGGCTAGCTCGTTAAAGTTTTTTTAAGAAAAAACTTCCACAACAATGTCGTTTTAAAAGTAACGGTCAGGCTACGGGCTAGATCGAACCCGATCTGGCCAACCATAATCAGCCCATAGCCCGCTTAATCTGGGTCAAAATGCAAATCGAACTGGTTTTGACATTCATAAATAACATTCATATTTATATATTTTTAAAAATATGTCTCGCTTATTATGTATGTGATAATGAGTCCACTTTTTATTTAAAAAATAAAAAATGTTACGTCAATATTGATGTACATTTAATTGCTATAAATGTAAAGTTTAAAAGACATTTTTAACCTTAAAATCTATAACTCAATATTTACGAAACTATACCAAAAGTGTAAACAGGTTTAAAAAAAAAATCAATGAATGAGTTTTAGCAGTCATTATGGTGAAAAGGATGAAAAGATCTTTTATGCTTCAAAGAAGTATGATAGTCTTTGCTTTTGGTAAATTCATCTTTCCAATTTAGCCTTAGTTAGTAAGCAAAGCAAGTATAGAGACTTATGATTCAGCCTAACTTGCTATTCTCTCAAGTTTTCAAAGTAAGGTATTATCCTCAAAAGGATTTCTTTGAATTATGATATTAGCATCAATTTGAGTTATTGTTAGAAAGGAAGGTATTTTCCTGGAAAGGATTTCTTTGAAGTATGATATTAGCATCAAATTGAGTTATTGTTAGAAAGGAACTTGTATAAGGCCCCAACATATACCATAAAATTATTATAGCATGTCTAACGTATGTTAAGAATTGAATACAATAAATTAAGTGCATCTAAGTACAGTAAGAGACAATGGTACTTAATATAAAAGACGTGAGTAAATGGATAATTTGTTCGCTTCGGCATATGAAATATGTATAGAAAATTTTGATATGATTGCTTTGATTACGAGCATGATGAGAGGTGAATGGACAAAAGAACTATTCCATAAGCAAATGGGACGTTGTTGGTTAAATTGGATATGTTTTTGTGTTGATCTTGCTTGATAAGACCAAAGTTAGTTGGTTTAGGATGTGTATCTCGCTGGATGGATAGGTTCCATTAACTATACTTCTGTAATTTGGCTATATATCGGTCTGCATACCTCTATATTGGATAATTCAAGTTGGAAAAGGAACCAAAATTTGATTATGCCTCTAAAATTTTTGAATTCTGGTTTAAAGTTGAGTCCTGATTATTATCCCTACAACCTGTAGTGTTTTGGGTATAACTCTTAGAATAATGAAATTTATTTCATTAGAAAATTAAGACATGGGGAAATGAAATTAATTGATAAGATTATAGGTCAATGTGAGAAGTAAAGGAAGAAGAAGAACCAATATGCAATTTTTCTAAAGTTAACACATGGACTGATTGGATCAAGGCATATGTGACCAATAATAATAAAACATATGTGTCCAATAGGAATTAAGCATATGTGTGAGTCTTGAAAGTTCTTGAATGGGCATATGAAGAGGGGAGATGGACGATATTTTGGGGATTCTAAGTTTAGATTTTTGTCCTCTCTATTTCACTGTCATTATCCCATTATTTTTTATGTGAGAAATCAAGCCAATTTTAGGTAGAATTAAGGTAAAAATTAGGGACTTTATCTTCATTTTTACCTTTTCTTGCTTTGATTATGAAGAACTAGAATTATAAGGTTGGAAGTGAGATTGAGACGTATATTTGTGATGTTTCTAGTTGGTGAGTCAAACAAAACCAAAGAGGAAGGGAAGGAAAGGCAATAGAAGACCTACTTTATCAATTTTGAGGTTTAAGACTCCACTTAGTTAATTTCTGTATTTGTGTATATTTGAATGTGTAAAAATATTCATTTAGATGTGGAATGATTGTTGGGATGATGCTTTGATACTATTTTGGTGTTATCTTGTATAGAATTGGTTGAATATGACAAGATATTATCGTATAGTAGAATTATGTCAAGGGTTTGTTTAACCAGTTGCATTGTTCGGATCATAAATCAACTTATAAACCTCTAAATTTGGTAATTTCAATTGCATATGAAAATTAAGACATAAAACTAGAAATTTCTAAAGAGAATATGACTTAATTATGGCTTTATGATGTTGGAATTAGGATAGAAAATGGTGACCTAATGTTACCCCTGATTTGGAGCAGCGTGTGATATTTGGCCATAGCTCATGTGTTAAAAGTCCAAATGGCCTGATCTTTGGTGTTTTGAAAACTAGAGACACATATGAACAAATTTCTAGAAGACTATGAAACCCAGTTCTGACTTTTTCTACACAAATATTAAGAAACAACTAGACTTCATCATATGATTTGTTTTTTGAATGATAGTTTACCTATTTTTAGACCACGTTGGGATTTAGTTCAAATTGCATTATTTTAAGTTTATTTTTGTTTCTGATTTTTACCGAATCTTATCTAAACTTTTTGAATGTTTATGAAATTTTTCGAACATCTAGAAATAAATGAAATAAAACTTACCACATATGAATTGGGAGATTGAACATTGGAATATAAGATTGAGCATACTACATTTAAAGGAAAATTTACATATACATAAATGCTTTGTATGCATAGTCATTACTCATACGTGTATAGTATAATTATATAAGTGTGATTTTGATACCCTTTTAATAATGGTAAGTTATGAATTGCATGTATGAATGCAATTATAGATTTTATGACTTTAAATGTATATCATATGAATTGTGAAGTTTGCAAATAGTTAAAGGAAATGTTATAGTGCCTACTCCATTGTCTTGGTTGTGGATAGATAGTCATGCCTATAGAAATATAGTGCAACTGTTACAGTTTGAAACTAATGGTGTCTTCATGTTGAGACTATAATGTCTCCACAGTAATGCCTTCGGGTATCCATAGTTTGATACTTTTGAGTATTCATAATTTGATATCTTCGAATATCCATAACTTTCGTTATCCACACCCATGAGAATGTGCAGACCTAACACAAAAAGTAAAGTAAACAAATAGAACTAAGAAATACAACATGACAACATAAATAATTAGTATTGATAAGCATTTGCATTTTATTGATAATTTGTATCATTGAGTGTTGAATATCAATGTTTGACTTTTGAAAGTGAATTTATAGTATATGAACAACATATTGAAGCATGTTTACATTATGTATTTGATTAAGTATGCCATCACTATTTATATTTGTTGTGATATTTATGAATGTACGTTCTTGGTGGATGACTGCTTGAGTGTTCATCTCAATTAAATGTTTCCCCATTTAACCTTCAAGCTTAGCACGAGTGCTAATCCGTGTAAGTCCATGTTATCGGAGTGAGATACATAAAACATCTGCAGGACCGAGGCCAACAGATAGAAGAAAAAGTACTTTTAGAAGATGTTTTTAGCTAAAGATGATTGTTAATGTAATGATTAAAATAAATTGTATGTTTTCTTTTAGATTACCGTATAAATGTAAAGATGTTTACTACTATTAAATAATAATGTTAAACATTGAGGAGTTTTGTAATGTGTATATGTATAGCATTGAACCAAAATGTATGTTGTGAATGTATATATAAGAAATTGGTTGCCTTATATGTGAATAGTTTTAAGTTTCGTATACGGGATGTTACAATTTGTTCAATGAAAGATTCGTTGATTAGTGGTACATGTTAGTGTATTGGAACGCGAAAAATGTTAAATTAAATTTGAAGACATCTTTAATTTAATTACATTTGTTAAAAATTATTAAATTTATTTAATTTCAAAATTAAATAAAATTATCAAATAATGAAAAATAAAAATAAAAACCCACTTTTCATAAATCTTAAAAACCGGAAAAACCAAAATAATTTTTTTAAATAAGCATTTTTACTACATTTGAAAACAAAAATTAAAAACTAAAAATATAAATAAAAACAAACAAACTCTCAAATATTAATTTTCAAATATCTCAAACTATCAAATAATGTTAGTGTGACATCCAGATTTGACATCGATTCTGTTCGGTCGCAAAGATAAGGAACGTATTATCTGATGTCAGCATGTTCTATCTTGGTTTTACGAGAGGAGGTAGTATATTCGGTATGTTTAGCGTGTTACACTATTACCACCTAATAAAAGTATGTACTGATATCGTTGCAAGTCCTGATATTCCTCAAATAAGCGGGATTTGAACTAAGCGTTGGTGTTGTATTGTTGCAAGTAATTAATATTTTTAAAATTGGACTAATTCAGTATCGGGGGATTATAATCAATGTTTTTAAAATCGAACCAAAAGCTAAATTGATAAAATAAAATATTTAAAATTTAAAAAATTTAATCAGTATTAGACCGTAATAAAATTGATTAAAGATTAAATAAAATTAAAAGTTTTTAAATATGATTAAAATAGTTTGTTTTTATATATCGAAAAATTTGAAGTTTAATTATAAAATGAAATTAAAAATTGAAAATTAATTAATTTATTTTAATTTATAAGAACTTATTAATTTGAGAAAATTAACAATAAAATTTTTAATATGTGTAATAATTTATTAAATTATATTTTATTCATAATTTATTTAATAAAAATAAATAAACAAATAAATATTTAAAATTTTTAATATATTTTTTATTTTCAATAATTGGTTGACATATGACTACTAAACGTATCATATTATTTTATTAGTTATCCATAACCTATACTTCTAATCGGTAAATTTTAATAATTTTTCTTAGAAAGCTGTTACGTGACGTGACAGAAGCAACTACCCAATTAACACATCACGTACACGTAAAAAATCAAATAAATCAAAATTCATTTAGGATCACATCTTTGTTTAAGCGGAAAAGAGTTGAAATATCCTGAGTGAAAAAGGAAGCTCCAACTTAATTCATTTACAATATGAATGATTTTACGTGAGAATCAGATCTCCTGTTTCGATTAATTAAATATCATCCACATATTTATATAAATTTTATTTATAAATATATAGACGAGATTTAATAAAACTTTGTTGAAACGGAATAATTAAAATAGATAATTTAATATGTATTAACTAGTACTTTACATCATGATTGTTTATTTATTTTATTTGTCAATTGTCATCTCTTATTTAGACGATTACTTCGAAAATAACATTCAGTTTGAATCTCACTAATATGTGAAGTTTAATAATATGTAACCTTACTGATAACTAATAAAGAATTTGTTTCCAATATCTTATTTATACTCTACAAGATTAAAAAGAAAATAATCTTATTGAAAATCACAAAATTAAAAGATTGATTTCATGTTATTAAAATGTATCACTTATATTTATTTTAAAACTAATAAAATTAAAAATAAAATCCAAAAAGTAATGAAATGTAAGAACTAAAAATATTAATAGGAGAAAATAATTAAAAGAAAATATCATAAGTTATTATTAAAATTTTAAAAAAGTATTCCTATTATATTTTTATCAAAATTCACAAAATTTATATTATATAATAATTTAATAAAAACTTAGGGAAAAAAGGCAAAATTGTCATTAATATAATAACCCAATTAAGGTTTTAATAAGCATGACAGTATAATCCGATTGACTCTAAAGTCAACAGGTCAGGCTCAGGTTGATCAATTCAAAATTCGAACTATAAATTGATATTTCTTGGCTCGACCATAGTGACAAAACGACATACATTTTTTTATTTTTAAAATGGTAAATTGGGCTAAGTTGACTGTTAAAATTAATTAAATTTAACTTAAATTAAATTAATAATAATTATAATAAATTATTAATTTAATTTAATTTAAATTAGAGTAAAAGTGTAAAACAAATACTGTCGGAAATATAACGATAACGACTGCTACAATAAATAATATAAATATAAATTAATGTTATTTTGGGGTATTCAGCTTTCGCTTTCCCGCAAAAACTGACTTCTCCACAGCAGCCTCTCTCTCTCTCTAAAACAATTCTTTCTTCTGTTTTGTTTATATTTATACTCTCTCTCTACCCCTTAAAAAAGAGTGCGTCGCGGAATATTACTGCCCACCGACGCCACCACCATTGCGGTTTCTTCTTCTTCTTAGATCGAATCAGGTTCTTGACTTCTTCAATTACTCCGTTTGTTCTCTCTCCAATTGTTGTGATTTTTGTAACAACGGGATTTCTTTTTTGACGAGCAATGTGATCGCGTTCTGTTCTGTATCAGTTTTATTCGGGAGTTGGTTCTGAATTCGTGTGAATTGTTTCGCTTAGTTCTGCTGTTCAAATCCAGGGTTCGGTTTTGGTTTATTGGTTTTCTCGATATAAAATCTTGAATTGGGTTGCCGTTTCCTTCTATCAGTTGTTGATCGAGGTGGATATTGGTGACAGTTTGAACCTAAAGTTATTATCAAAATTTCTTCGATTTTTTTGCTTCAGTTTTTTAGGATTTTCGTGTCTTATTCCGTTTATTTGATTAGCTTCATTACTTTATTCTTCTCCTTTAGTTAATGACTGATCAGTTCTTCCGTGTATTTTTGCAGGTTTTCATGGTTTTGTACTAGTCTGCTGCTGATAACTTGTGTTGTTGGATTTGAGTAATATCTAGACTCACTTGTGGCTGCTATTTCGTCTTCTTTTTAATGAAGACTTGTGATCCATTGTGTAAGAGAGCTATGCACACGTAGTCCTTACGAAAATCTGGGAATTGGTTATTGGCAAAAAGGCTCTTCCTTTTACAAATGGGTGTGAGCTATTTGGCAATTTCGACGGTTTGTACAGTTTTAAGCTTCGTGGGTCTACAATGTTGGTCAGAGTTGACGCTGGATAAGTTGAGATCCGAGAGTCTATGTAGTTGGAGTATAATAAACCAGGAGAATGGAAACCGAGATTATGAGCTGCCATCGGTTTCTTATGCCACCATTGCTTTACTTGTAAACACTGTATTCAACGTGTTTATTCTACTCAATCTTTGTGTTAAGGTAAGCTTTTGTTGATTAACATTGCAACTATGACTTCCTTTTGGCACATAGTTCTTGAAATTATTCATAAGTTGAATCTAGAAATGTCCATACTACAGTCTGATAATATAAGTTAACTAATTCCATAAAAAATGCACTTATTGGCTGACTTGGGTTGTTGATTTTGGTAGGTTCTATAATTACCGCTGTACTTGGCTGTCAAGATTGTAAATCTGAGACGAGATATACTAATGATTAGTATAAAAGTTTTAGTTACTTTGTGATTGTGGAAATGTATCTCTTCACAATCATGAAGTTAGTATATATCTCTAGAGGTTAACCAATATTTAAAGAGACCTTCAATAGTCGTACAAATTGCTGTTGATTTTTGCTTTGAGAAGAATGAATAGACCTTCACATTTATTACCTGTGGCTATATCCCAACCTTACTGAGCTTGCCATTTAGGTCAAATATTTTTAAAGAGAGGTTTGGGAGATGCATATCCAATACGTTTTCATGCTCATTAATTTGGGTCATATATATATATATATATTTTTGCTTTGATGATTATAACTTTGTTTTATATGTGCAGACTATCTTCTTTGGGGTATTGTATCCTTCTGAAACTTGGAAACTAGCGGAACGGTTTATTAATTATGTTATTTACAAGGTGATTATTCTTGTTCGCAGCAAATATAATATGCACTTTATCTGAGTCTGTTGTTTTGTGAAAATACTCTACTGGTTAAGAATTGGGATTTTTGAACAAGAAGGATGAGGAAGAAGCTAACTGAAACAGAATAATCTTGTTTTAAATTTCAGTTTCCTATGTTTGTGAATCTTAGAGTTGCGTAATTTTTGTTGATGGTGTTTAAATAGGGACCTTTTCTGCCTTTGGTTATTCCACCAACAATTGTTCATGCAGGCCTTTGGTCAGTCTGGTTGAGTGTGCTATGCTCTTTAAAGGTATATGCTTGTGATATATCATTACTAGTTTAATTGCAGTGGATTGCTCATAACTTGATTATTTCTTTTACTCCGCACAGATGTTTCAAGCATTGGCAAGAGATCGACTTGAACGCGTGAATGCATCTCCATCTGCATCACTGTGGACTTATTTTCGAGTGTATTCAGTATTTTTGTTGGTTCTCTGTGTTGATGTTTACTGGTACTCTATTGTGTCCTGGTCTTTCTTTTGAAATGCAGGAATTCTACAGTTTTCATGGAAATTGAACTAAATTTTTTGATTTTATGTTTAACAAATATAGTCTAAGCAATTCTTACAAGGTAGTAATTCAATATATGAATGTGAGATTGACACTGGATTAGATATTCAATAAACTTACTTTTTGAGGAATAAGAACAATTTCTTTGCTTTTAGTTGTGTGCAAGTGACTGTTATAGTGGCATCCGAGGGAAAGTAGGGGGATGGTAGATATGAGTCTCTTCGTTCTTGGGACCCATAAATTTCAATGGTAAACATGGAGGCCCAGATTAATCATAGGGAATTTCTATGTGCATTTGGTATCATTTTAATGTAAGAAAAATATGGAGCAGAATTGGGGTGGGGGTGGGGGGGTTAGGGATGGAAAAATAGAACAAAAGAGAAGATTTTCTCTTAGTAAAAATTAGGATGCCATCTTTTGTCTAGCCTTTCTTTGGCACTTTGTTCCTTAGATTGGTTGCTTTGACTGAAATTATAACAAGGTGCACACACTTCAGTTTTTCTGAAAATTCATAGAATATTCTAACCCTTCTAAAATTTGCTTTTGGTGCTTACAGGATAAGACTGTGTCTGGATATATACAGAACAATGAGTTCAGCCTTGGTTCTGTTGTCGTTCTATGAGCCTTTAAGTGTTGCTTTTGAGACAATGCAAGTAATGTCTTCGAAACACATGCTAGATGTATTCGGTTAATTATTCTGGATAAATTTTGTTCCATGACATTTTCAATCAGAATGCGTTTTTCTTCTGCAGGCTATACTCGTTCACGGTTTTCAATTAATTGAAATTTGGCTTTATCATTCAGCTGGGAATGACTCAGATTGCCAGAGGTTCAAAATTTTTGATAAAATCAGAGCTGGTAATGCTATTCCTCTTTACATGTTAAGAGACGATCACACTAGATTTGATTGGGTGATTGCTGCTAGTTTTCTTGTGTACAAAGTGTCTTAATTGCAACTAATTTGGAGCCTGTCACAGTTGAGGCTCTCTGATCCTAGATCTAGTCCAAATTGCAGTACTTCCAGCCATGTAATTCCATTATCAAAATAAGCTGCATTCTATTTCTTAGGGACTTTGAAATAAAGAATAAATAGGATGAAATAATAGTGATATCTAGCGTGGCAGCACAAATAATCAGCAGAGCCTCTTACACGCTGAAGGCTATTTATGAAACCAAAGTTTCTTGTCCTACAAAAAGTTTTCATGTGTCCATGATGAGGAAGGAGAGGAACTCTTTATCTTTTCTAGTCCTTGGTGTTGAGATTTTTCTTCTGGTCACAAATAAATGTTTTTGGCCCTTTCTATGGTATTTGAGATTCTCAGATGTGCTTGAAAATATAAACAGTCAACTGTAGGATTTTCAATAAAGTGAAAGATTTATGGGTAGACATGGAATGATAGTTTCTTATTTATAATAAGACACCAATAGCATGCCTTTCTTGCAACTTGATTACACTGTGAGAACTGCATTTTGTTCTGAAGAAAAGTTAACTGTGCTGTTTGACCTTTCTTGGTGGTTAAATATGACTAGTTTGGCTTATGCTGGTTCGTTATATCTACCATTTGAATATTTTAGTATCTGATTAAATAGTGCCACTGCAGGTTCATTCTCAGAATGCAAAGGCATTCTTATTCGCAATTTGGGCTTTTTTCTGGACATGGCAACTTTATTGATGGCACTTGGTCATTATGTGCATATATGGTGGCTTCATGGCATGGCATTTCATATTGTTGATGCAATCCTTTTCTTGAATCTTCGTGTAAATGTTCTATACTCTTCTTAATTGGAGCTTTCTTTTACCATACTGTAAACTTTGTTATTTTGACATTCCAATTTGTATGTTGTCTATTCTGATTCTATTACCTTGAATAGGCATTGCTAAGTGCTATCATAAACCGAATAAAAGGATTTATCAAGTTGAGAAGAGCTTTGGGTGCTCTTCATGCTGCACTTCCGGATGCAACATCAGAAGAGCTACTAAAATATGATGATGAATGTGCCATCTGTAGGGTATGCACGCTTATTCCTTTCCTGCTTTTATTTTCCATTCAATCATGGAAGTCAAATGAAATGGGCAAGTGACAGGAACCTATGGCTAGGGCTAAAAAGCTACATTGCAGTCATCTCTTCCATCTTGCATGCTTGCGATCTTGGTATGATATTGAAACTTTCATTTGTTCTTTATTGATGCATTGTGTAACGTGTGATGTGTAATGGTGGCTGAATATTACTTAATAATGTCAGGTTGGATCAGGGTTCAAATGAGAATTATGCTTGCCCTACTTGTCGAAAGCCAATGTTTGTGGGTAGACCTGAAACTGAAGAAAACCTTCATACTGGTGAGATTTTAACTGATGATCAATTTGCTCATCAAATAAGCGAGGGACTTGATCAACAAATTAATCCTGGACATGCTCTCACTGCTGGGGCGCTCCCCAATCAGACTCAAGCCTCTCCAGAAGGCAGCCCATGGAGGTTTAGTTCTTTACTGAAGATCTCCATAATACAATGTTTCTTGCATGTCTATGATTAGGTAGCCTTGCTGCTTCCGGTTGAAAGACATGTCGTACTCATTAATTATTGAAACCCCTAAGTTATCACATTATTCCCTTTCCAGAACTGCAGGGTTGGATTCAAGTTGGCAGCATACATGGCCAGGCCAGGGTATAGATGGCGCTGGCCCTTCAACTCCTATGAGATCAGTTGGGTTGGGGAGAGTCCAGATGATGATGAGGCATCTTGCATCAGTAGGAGAAACTTATGCTCAGAATGCCCTTGAGGATGCGGCTTGGAGCCTTTGGCCAATGAATCCCACTCAGAATGTTTCATCTGGTTCTCATATCACACGAACTGGAGAGCTGCGTTTGAGAACTGTTTCCCAGTCTGCCGATGACAACATAGCCAACATACTAGCCATGGCTGAGACAGTACGGGAAGTTTTGCCTCATATTCCAGATGAATTGATACTTGAGGTAAAGTATGGTTTTGATGCATGATAGTGTCTCTGAAAGTTACACTTGTTTCTTATATTTAAGAGCACATATATTCTTTCTTTGTCTTGCTAAATAAGAACATGTCAGTTTTGACTAATTAGAGGGCTGATCTTCACAACACTTATAATATGATGACTTCTTTTTTTCTATGCAAAATGATGGTTTGACTAGCATTTTCCATTGGCTCATCCGTCAATTTCTTTTTCTTATCTCTCTTCCACCTTCTTATCTTTTATAGTTTAGTGGAAAGAATTTCATTTCGTTCAAAGTATCACTATAATGATTCTTTCATTTCCTAATAGCGTTGGAAACTTATCTACTTCTAGAACTTGATAAATGTCGTTTAAAGATTAAAGATTGTTATTGTGCTGGATTTTACCAGAGTTGCACTTTGTAAGTGCGCTTGTGTACTTGATATCTTTTACATATTTTCAGCTCGTCCGTTTGATAGATAAATCATTAACCTTTGCAGGACTTGCAGCAAACAAATTCTGTCGCGGTTACTGTGAATAATCTTCTGCAATTTTGAAATGGCTCGTGTGTAATTATGGGTGTCATGTTTAACCTGCCCTTTTGTATATGAAGAAGTGAAAGCTTGCGGCCATTCAAGTACCAGTGTTGTCCAAACATCCATGACTGATTTTTCGCATCACCTTAGCGTTTTTTAGAACATGTGCACAAGCCTCATAGCTGTATATACACCATCAGATGTGTCCTAAAAAGAATTAAAGGGCAGAAGCAGAGTCATTTTCACATCAAGAATAAAGTTGGTACACATGCATATATGGACACGCTTGGAGTTAGCATTTCAGTTTTCGATCCATGCCTCAACAACATATCACCTGATCAAGTTAATTGGGCAGTGTCAAGGGTGCCAGGGAAGAGGTAGCACTTTCCACTTCCTGAGTATATAGTGTACATCAATGAGTAATACTTGCGAAGTTTCTGTAGCTCCTTTGAGATGCTGAGTAACATATAATTACTAGTAGCATAACTGGTCTGATCAATGAAAACATTTTATTCAAATTTCTCCACAGTTGAGCTTGTAGTCGGTATCATCCAGCTTTCCTGATGAATTTTACCGCTTATTGTGCTTCCTCTGCTTATGCCATGGAGTTAAACTGAAGGTTGGCTGGTGGGGAGGATTCAATCCTCCTCACTGTCCTATAGAGTTGGAGTAAAAGATACAGGTTTGTACATGGAAGGAGAGGATTGCTCTACATTTTGAAACTTATTATTTTCAAGTAGAAAATAAAAAGTATCCGATTGCCAGTTCCAAGGCCATCAAATTATTCATTGATAATCATAATAATTGTTACAGGGAAAATGGTTATTCTGATGAAGTTGAAGGCCCCTTTAGCATAAGTGAAGGGTAATCTGATTCTGCAACTTTTTTGGCATATGATTCCTTTTTACCTAATTGGAAGTAAAATTTTCCAGCAAAGTCGTAAATAACTAGTTTCCTGAAATTCAGGAGAAGAACTTTGACAGGTTAATAGATCCACTAACATAACTTGGGATTAACTGCTTTACCAGTTTCGATCTCTGTAGTCCTGGTGAGCTTAATGCTTTTAACAGCTTCCATTTCTGTTCCCTGATCTTTTATTGCTCACCTAAGTTCAAACTTTTGGACGCATGATTTGTCTATGAATTGTTAAAGAATAGTTGTGAGAAGATGAAGTGTAAAAGCATTTTACACTTTGCAGGAGTACAGATTCTTAAAAGAGGAACAGAATACAGAAAATTTCATCTAACATTAGTCTTGAATAGAAAAACAACAGATCATCTTTAGCAAACCCATTAAGATCGAAAACAACTGCCATAACTATTCAACATGTTCTCTTAACTTCTTGTCTCCACTACTGTGCCTTTTATTCCTTTTCCAAGCTCTTGTTCCCTTTCTGCACCGTCATTTTCCTCTAAATTGCGTTTTGCTTCCATCTGCTGTGTTGATACCTTGCCTGCTGGGTATATCAATGCTGAGTTATTAGTTTCCAGACTTCTTAATGTGTTTTTTCTTCAATCCAACAGATGCATTTAATCAAGAAGGGAACGTATGTTTGATATACTAAGAAAGAGTGATCCGAATTATCAAATATGTCTTAAGTTTTAATTTCATCATAATTTTATTATATATAATTAATGTGCAATTTTTTATTATATAAATATGTATATTTTTTTCTAATTAATTTTAAAACACAATATATTATATTAAAAATAATTAACATAAGTGTATAATTATAAAAATAAAAAATGATTATAAAGCCAAACATGTTTTTATTTTTAGTTTTTGATTACAAATCTTAATCAAACAGGTTTTTGTTTTCAATTTTTATATTAAAAATTTCAATCAAGCAGTTTTTTGTTTTTAATAAAAATAAAAACCAAAAATTAAAAACAAAAACTAAAAATCACAACAAAAAAATATTTGATTGATTCCCGTATGATATTTATATTTTGTTTACTTTATGATTATTTTGTAACGAAAATTTAAAAGAAGATTTTTTTGAAAATTTTTAAAATTATACAAAAATGTTAAAAATTTTAAATATTAAACAAAATTTCTATTTTGAAAATTATCTATTTTGATAAAAAATTGAATGACTATCATTTAATAGTTATTCTATTATAGATAATAAAAGAATTCTTTATGTCCAAAGAGGAAAAAAGCTTGGTAGTGTTCAATAGCTTTCTCTATACTATGTACCCTTTACAAGACAAACAGATAGGATCGTTCTGTTTCTGGATCACATCCAGCTTAGGATCGTTCTGTTTCTGGATCACATCCAGCTTGAATCATGGAATTGTCAAGTAATTAGATTTTTTAACTATAACCAGAAAATGCTTTAAAAACTTGACAGTACAAGTAGTCTGATAGTGTTTCTCATCGTTTCAACATTTCTGATTGTCGGTTTCTCTAAAGATGGCCTTGACATACTCATCATTCTTAATTCTTCTCCTATGTCGTCTTTGCATGCATGCATGTAATGCTCGGCCTTTGGGGTTAGAACATGTAAGATTTGGTTCAGGATTCTTCAGAAAAGTTGGTGCATTTAATTTCTTGGTTTTTCACTCCACGTTCTGTCTCTTTTTCTGGTTCATTCAGTTCCTTGGTGATATGGTACAGGTTGAAGAACATGACAAGCACAAACTGTATTCAGTCCAAGAATCTGTCAGAAAGACCATGATTGGAGAGACCAATGATGGTAATGCAAAGATCGATGGAGGAGTAGAGGACTTGCACGCTATTAACAAAAACTTGACAGGTCATCCTGGATTCCATTGTGTTTCTTCTTTTCGCATGTTATTCTTCTGTTTAATTCCTCTTCACCAATATCTTTCATTTACTGTCACCATTAGAGTCGTCATTTTCGATGCCCTTTTTTCGCTGATAAGGATCAAATGTGCAGGAAACAACAGTTCTGGGTTTTCCTCAATTGCTACTTCTCTGAGGACAACAGATATGGAGGTATTTAATTGGAAAACTTAGCAATGTCTTGTTTAGTGAACAACTGAGATGCAACCTGACCACATAGGACTAAGAATGCGTGTCTTGTGCATCTTGAAACACAGATGGGCCTTTATAACACAGGTGCATTGGAAAGTTTGTATTCTTATTGTTGTCACTGTTGTTGTTATTTTATGCAGGAATATGTAAAGAAAGCTTTATCAAAAATAGGATTCGGCTCTGATGGTGAAAAGGCTATGGATTCTAGCTTAGAAGAAGATGGATTTGATATAGATTATGAACGACCTCATTCTCATCCACCAGGTCACAATTCAGGAAGAGGAGGAGGAAAGATTCGGTCGTAATCTATTTGAATTAAATGGTTTCAACATATATATTGCATCTACATAAGCAGATTGTCTTGGAACAAAGTTCAAAAAGCTGATCTACAATGGGAGAATTCAAGTTTAGTATTTTTTGGAAAATTATGATATGATGCTTTCTATGCTCTCATCTTGGAATTCGTATCGGATTGAATTTTGATACGATATATTGTACCAGTATCGGTCAAACTCAAGTAAAATATGTTTTTTTCTTGTGAAAGAAGTAGTCGGTCTTATAAATTAAAATATAGAGATACTTAAACAAATGTCTTAGTAATTATTTGAGAACAAATTCACTAAATAAATATGTTTGGACTCAAACAAAGTAGACATTATTTCTATGTTTTATGTCTAACAGAAACATTATATGATTAAAAGATAGAATTATACAAAAAAACTACTTTGACATCCTTAAAATTGAGGTGATTATGATACTTTGTTAGACTTTAATCTTGATCTATCTATATATAAATTATTTAATTAAAAAATCAAAGATAAATTAAAAAAATTTAATTTATCTAATCTTAAATATAATTTATGGTTATAATTTATATCTATTACCAATATATTTGATAATTTAATAGATCACAAATAAAGAACAGATAATAAATAAGGATTAATATCTTATATGTACATAAATAGTATTTAAATTAATTATAATTCAAATTAAAATTTAATTGAAATTATAATTTAATTCTAATTAGATTACTAGAGTACACGAAACCTATTATAGGCTTAGCTAACACGGGAGGTAATACTTTTGACCTAACTTTCTTTACTCTTAACACATTCTGTGTAGAATTTAAGGTGCGAATTAAGATCTATACTTTATTATATTTTATGATAGTTATATTATATATTTTAAATAATTTTGGCTTTCATATTCCTAACGTAAACGAAGAGAAAACAAAGTCCACAATAAGATAACTTCAAGAATATATTAGAGTAATCAAAGGTTTATGTACTTGTGGTCCTACTGAAACTAGACAAGCTACCAATAGCTTCGCTATTTTCTGAGATCAAATTTCCTATATTATTTATGGTGTTCTTATTATGTTCCATTAAATCTCATATATAAATTTACGTAAATTTTATATAAATATATGGATGATATTTAATAGAATAAAGTTAGAATAGAGTAAATAGAACAGAGAATTTGATAGTTACTTTCCTACTTGGAACTATTAGATTTAAGGTACTCAGCTAGTGGAATGTAGGGTTCTTAGGATAGCTCCTCAGGAGACCTAGACAAAAGGGTTTGCTTCATCTCAATGTTTCATCCATGTCCATGTTGCTTCCAGATGAAAGACATGTCCTATTGTTAAATTTTTGATGATTGAGCTTAAATGAATTGGGCACGTATAAGTTCAAATAAAGTTCTATCCTAAAATTAATTGGTACTAAGAGGGATAACTCATTAAGCTTATATGTATGCTCAAGGCCATATATTTTTTCTATGTGGGACAAAGTCTCACTTATATTTCAACACGTCCTTTCACATGTGGGCTAATTTATGACCCAACACGTGACATAATCAATCGTGAAGAGGTGGTGACGTATAACTCAAGAGCAACCTGCTCTAATACTATGTTAAATTTTATATGATTGGGCCTAAATAAATTGAGCATATACAAGCTCAAATAAAGTTCTAACTTAAAACTAATTAATACTAAGAGGAATAACTCGTTAGGCTTATATGCATGCTCAAGGTCATATATTCTTTTCATGTGGAACAAAGTCTTACTTATATTTCAACACTTATTCAAAAATTACTGAAACCCACCAAGTTTTCACGTTATTCTTTTTGGGTTCCCCAGAACTGCGGAATTGGATTCAAGTTTTGCCTCATATTCCAGATGAATTGATACTTGAGGTAAAGTTTGGTTTTGATGCATGATGGTGTCTCTGAAAGTTACACATGCATAGATGGACAACTTGGTGTCTGTATTTCAGTTTTCGGTCCACGCCTTAACAACAAAACACCCGATCGAGTTAGCTGGGCGGTGTCAAGGTCAAGGGTGTCGTGTAAGAGGCAGCACTGTTAGTAATTTAAATAAAATATAATTCTAATTTCAATTAAATTAAATATTAATTGACTCTAATTAAATATTAGCTTGACTCTAAATGGAATTCTTATATTAAGTTAGTTAAATGAACTTGTATTTTAACAACAATCAAATGTTTGTTTGATTATATCAGTATTTTAATATAAGAGATTGATTACCATTTTCAACCATTTTCAAGAAAAAAATGACATATGTTAATATTTATACTTTATTAACATTCAGTCTTAATAAAATAATATTTAAAAATAATTTAGAAATAAGTTTACTTATAATGTTCATTTATTTTGTAGATTTTATATTATACGTCAAATAATTAAACAGATGTATACATAAGACAAAAATACCTTTAAATAATTTTATCACAAAATTGCAAATAAACCTAAAAATAAATTCGTGAAAGAAGAGAATGGCTCTATATTTTAAAACTTATTATTAGACATGTCAATGGGTCCTCTTCTTACATGTGGCCCGATCCGGCCAGACCTCGGGTCATGGTAGCCCATGGCTTAGCTTGTGGCCTGACAGGCAAGGAAGGGTTAGTCTATAAACTAGTCCGTTATTTTTTAAAAGAAAATTTTTCAAAAAGATGTCGTTTTAGAAATAATTGTTGAATTATGGGCTCGTGGCTCGCTTGACCTCGTAGCCCACCCATAATTTAATTAATCTAGGTCAAAATCAAGAAGGTTTATTTTGACATCTCTATTTATTATTGTCAAACAGAAAATTTAAAAAATATCCGAATGCCAACTCCAAGGCCACGTGATTACCCATTGATAATTGTAACAATTGTCAAAAGGGCAAATAGTTACTCCGGTGAAACTTATTGATCAGCAAAAGTTTATCAGGGCATCTGAAGGGATGTGTTTAGAAGAATACATATGTCATATTCAGCATATGCATTTTCTGGTTGTTGATTCTATTAATAGTTAGATGATAATAAATTATATTAATTGATTTGACTAAAAGATAATATCAATTATTTATTAAAGATATTTGATAAAATTAGTTGTTTAATATTAATTGTTTATATGTAAAATAACTTATAAGGACATGACTTAAAATAAGATTTATAAAGAAATGAGTATTATATTTTAATATTTCTCTTAATATTTTCATAAGAATTTAAATTTTAAATATTTAATTTTAAAAAATTAAGTTTGTAAATCTATTAAAAATATAGAACGTATAATAATAATAATAATAATAATAATAATAATAAGTATTCCTTTTTTCTTAGTTCTTAATCTTAAATTAACGATGGATACTTAACGTAGGCCTAAGATTAATAATTATTGCCAAAAAAAACTTCAACTCTCAATAATTAAAGAATACAATTGGCTTTTTGTAATTAGCTGACCGAGCTCCACACTAAAGCGTTCTTATGTTGGAGTTTTTTTTAAATTAGATGACTGGGTTGAATGGTTCAATTTAATCAGCTGATTACTAAACTTATCCACCAAATATTTGACAGTTAAATAATTAAAAATTTTCAATTAGCTAAAAAATAATTGATAAATTGTTTACCAAACAAGACATAAGAAAAATGTGTGTTTGATTGATGAGTTGTTTAACAAACAAGACATAAGAAAAATGTGTCTTTGAATTTACAATTCCAATCTGACCCAGCAACCTAATATGATTCCTTTTTACCTAATTGGAAGTAAAATTTTCCAGCAAAGTCGCAAACAAATAGTTTCCTGAAATCCAGGAGAAGTACTTTTGACAGGTTAATGCGTCCACTGGCATTGGCTTATTGCTTTACCAGTTTCGATCTCTGTAGTCCTGTTGGGCTTAGTGCTTTGCCAGTTTCCATTTCTGTTCCCTAATCTTTTATTGCTCGCCTAAGTTCAAACTCTTGGATGCATGATTTGTCTACCAATTGTTAAAGAAAAGTTGTGAGAAGATGAAGGGTAAAAACATTTGATACTTTGCGGAGTTACAAGTTCTTAAGAGTAATCGAGATTTGACGATATAATAACAACACCCAATATAAATTTCGTTGAGACACGAAATTTTAGAAAAGTCTTATATTATGCAAAATTAATATAAATGTTATTTTAAAGATAACAAGATACGTATCGTCATTTGGACAAAATAATAGATTTGATAAAAATGGAAACATGGACAATAATATAGATTATCGTAAAAATCTTGAATATTTCAATTTTTGAGTTCAGTTTTTAATTTTTTGATTCGATTTATTTTAATAATTCTTGTTATTAAAAATTGATCAGTTAATTAATTAATTAATCAATTTTTGTCTTCGACAATCTCTTTCAATTATTTTTTTAATTTTTTAATTTTATTCAATCATTAACCACTTCCGGTCTTTAAAACATTGATTTATACAAATTTTAAAAGATCAATTATTAAATTAAAATTTTTACAAATTTAGTACTAAATTAAAAAATCTTAAAAGATTAAGCATTGTCTAATTTGTTATCCCAAATATAAATTTTAATGGCCACCTTCATTATTAATAAAAAATTATTTTTAAAATATTTCTTATTTTATAATATTTGTATTTTAATTATCAATTCTTTATAATAATTTTTTCAAAAGAAATAGAATTAGTTTGAAAGTGATAATCACTAAATAAAAATATTATTTTATAAAATAATAATTTTAAATTTCTATAATATTAATCACTAAGTTAAAAGGATTTCTCTTTTGGTCAAAGGTAAATCGCGGCAGGCAAGAGCAACAAACACGGAGGCACAAGCAATCGACAATCAAGTTTGGCCTACTACCGACCTACTTCGTCGCTCCAGACAAGATTGACAAGCTTTGTAGCTTGAAAGTAAATCCTATTCACGATTAATTGGTTTTCTCTTTGACTTCTCCACAAAACTTGCATCTTCCATGTCATAAATTTACTGTTACTGTGCCACTTTCTTGGCTATACGGTACACATTCTCTTTGTGTTTTACACTTTCTGTTTCTTGAAACTCTCAGTTTGGTTAAATATCAGGAAAGGTGTCTCTTTTTCTGCACATCCCATGTCCTTAAATTTTGAGAATTGTTTGTTCCTGATAAAAAATTCGAAATCTGGAAACACTTTTCCCGATACTCTGTGTCCATTACAAGACAAGCAGATAGGATAGTTATATTTCTGGATCGCATGCAGAGAATTGTCAAGTACAATAAAGTTTTTAACTTTCAACCAGAAAGTGCTTCTGAAACTCGGCTTGTTGATTAGTGCCAATAGGTTCCATCTTGTGATTGTGAAGTGCCACGACACCCTTCACTGTCATTAATGATCATATACTATCATCTGCCAGTTTCGGCAAGTTTCTTTTTCGATACAGACTCTTTTGTCTCTTCCTAACACCTTGCAGTACAAATAGACTGATGGTGTTTCTAAATCGTTTCAACGTTCCTGATAGTTGCTTTTCTCTAAACATGTCCTTGGCATACTCATTAGTCTTAATTCTTCTCCTATATGTTTGCATGCATGCATGTATTGCTCGGCCTTTCGGGTTCGAAAATGTAAGATTCGGCTGAGGATTCTCCAGAAATGTTGATGCATTTCTTGGTTTTTCTTTTCATCGCACTTTTCCTGCTTGTGTTGATCATTCGGTTTCTTGTTACAGGGTGAAGAAAATGACAAGCACAAACTGGATTCAGTCCAAGAATCTGTCAGAAAGACCATGATTGGAGAGACCAGTGGTGAAAGTGCAATGATTGATGGAGGAGTAGAGGACTTGCATGTTATTAACCAAAACTTGTCAGGTCATGTTCTTCCATCCAAAAAACTTGTTTCAGTTTCTTCTTTTCACATGTTATTCTTGTGTTTACTTCATCTTCATCAATATCTCTCATTTATTATTATCACCATTAGAGTCATCCTTTTCGATGCCCTTCTTTTGCTGACAAGGATCGAAAATGTGCAGGAAATGACGGTTCTAGATTTTCCTCCATTGTCACTTCTCACAGGACTACTGATGTGGAGGTAATTAATTTGAAAACTTGGCAATCTCTTGTATAGTGAAAGATTGAGTTGGCATTTCAGACATAAATGCTACCTGATTCTTATGAAACATATCGTGAAAACCTTGACAGTGACCACACAGGATTAAGCTTGCACTTGCATGTGGTGAAACACAAATGGGCCTTTATACAGGTGCATGGGAAACTTTAAACAACAAAAACAAAAGGGAAATATTTGGAGAACTTGGCTTTTAGTTCTTTCATTCTTTTTATAGATATAATGCAAGTACAGGTACTTCAACAACATTGAAAATTGCAGATCGTTGATGCTTTATGTACTAATTTAAAACATGTTCGGTTCGAGCAAAGTAGGAATGACGACAATTTGTTGCTGTTGATGATGATGATGTTATTACGAATTCTGCAGGTATCAATCAAGAGAGCATTATCGAGAATAGGGTCTGGCTCGCATGGTGAGAAGGCTTTAGATTCCAACTTACAAGAAGATGGATTTGTGGTAGATTATGAGCCACCTCGTCATTCACCGCCAATTCACAATGGAAGAAGATAGATCAACTAGTGATCTGTTTTGAAGTAAATGGTCTCTCTCTATATACATGATTTAGATAAGAAGATTAGTGTTGTTAGGAAAAATTATGATATGATGCTTTCTAGATATGTGTAGCCTATTAACTAAATGAAATTTTCAGTAATGACTAAGTACTTTGTTTTTGTTTGCATAATTATTTACTGATCTAATCAATCAAGAAGATTATCATACTTAATGTAATTAAGCTATCTAATAAACTTTAAACTTTGAGTTTAATTACATTTCGGTCGTCTTAGCTTTTATTACCAAATTGATTTCAAATTATTAAGTCCAAATTGAAATCATTTGATTTCATATATTAATAAATTGGTGGATTTAATTTTAAAAAGTTAACTAAAATTTAGATATCAATTTGAACTTTTTTCTAATAAAGCACTTAAAATATAATTGGTGTGAATGATTAAGCACTCTCATCTTTTAATCAGAAGTTTTCAATTTGAATCATGAAAATAATAAAATTTATTTGACTAATATTTTATCTCTTACGGACTAACCTGTAACCAAGTTTACAAGCTAAGAGAAGAAAAAAAGGAGTACCTAAGAACTTCAAGCATATACTAATGTTATAGTAAGTAAAAGCTTTATGTACTTTGTGGTCCTATCCAAACAAGACAAGCTACTGATAACTCCCCTACTTTCCTTCTTCGAACTATCAGTCAGATTTAAGGTACTGAGCTAGTGGAATGTAGGGTTCTTAGGATGGCTGCTCAGGAGACCAAGACAAAAGGGTTTCGTATGAATGCCTCCATATCAAGACAAAATGAAGGAAATTTCAGAGAGATGCTCAAATCCCCAGAAAAGAGAACATCAAGGAAGCGAGGACCTTGGAGGATTTCAATACCTCCAGGGCAGTGAATTTACGAGAATTAACTCTACCGTAGACATGCCAGAGTAATTTCTGGGACTAAGTGTCTCAGGTGTTAGCAGCTGAAGCGACAAAGGCATCAATTCTGAAGCTTCTTGGATTACTTCAGATTCAAATAGAGTCAATTCCTACTTCAGAACTATATATAAAATTGATTTTTTTCAAATTAAACTTAATTTATTAATTTTAGATTAACTAAGTTAAGTTAAGACCTTTTATTAATTGTAAATTAAAGAAAATAATTAAGAAAATAAAGCGAAAAACTGTTAAAATTTAGAATTTTGATAGATATATATTTTTATATGAAAATTTATACTTGGTAAAGACTTGATAATGTACAAATGATTATAATTCATAATTATTATTCACAAATTAACAAATAGTGGAGAATATGTTAATGTAATTTTTTATATTTGTTATTTTTATAACCTATGATTAAAACATCGAACTAGTTCGGACAATTCAAATGTAAAAATATTGACTTTTTAGTTTCATTTTTTAACTTTTCGGTTTAATTTATTTTAATAATTATTATTGCCAAAAAAATATTAATTTATTAATTAATTTATACATTAATAAAATTAATTAATCACTAAATTAATTAGTAATAGTCTTTTCTAATCTTATTTTTAAATTTTAAGAGCCATTTTTTCCTTTTTATTCACAAAAAAAGAAAAACCAAGCTATACTCCGGTTTTTATGATTCAAGCCTTTGTTCTGCGATTTCTAACATTAATGCTCATCCAAGCCCGACCCCTGTGACTAAAATCTACGAGTTCCGTCAGACAAACCACTTGCTCTTTTAGGTGAAAATAAGTACTTATTTACTACAGTTTTTAAACGTAATCATATGTTTGGATATGTTAAGTGACTATTTTATTACAAAAGCTTAAATTATTGTATAAGATCAACTTAATTGGTTTTATATATTTACTAACAGGATCTGCGGGCGAACAATCAGAGGTTGGAGAAAAATGCAGTGCTATTGCAGAAATCAATAAGTAGAAAGAGGGTTGTGATAGGAAAGTGTTTCTGCGATACAAATTTTGCTTAAGATAATTATTATTTTTCATTATACCCTCAACTAATAGAAAGTAAATCCAACGTATTTATAATTTATATTTATGTGATTAATAATATATTTTTATGAAATATTTTATTTACTAAATTTATTTTATTTATATTTTCTTATTTTAATTTAATATTTTATTATGTATAATGTTAAATTTATATGACTGATAATATATTTTTATGAAATATTTTATTTACGAAATTTATATTTTCTTATTTATATTTAATATTTTATTATTTAAAATTTTAAATTTATATGATTAATAATATATTTTTAATTATTTATACAATAATTAATAATTTATTAAATTAATGAATTTTTTAGTCATTTTGTCTCTTTCCAGCAATCGCAATCGCACTTGTCAAACATTTATTTTCATGTTTCAGCAATTAATAAAACAACAATCCTAAATACATAAATACTCAATTCAGCAGGTTGATTTTGTTGGGAAGGAAGTGGGTATAACATACACAACGATCAATCAATAAATCTTTCCTCACTTGAATGAATATATTAGGAGTAATAACGAGCAAATATTGGCAGCAAACTAAATGATCACAAGCTGACCCAATAATGCACAAATCAAAAACCAATCACAAAACACAATAATTATTTAACGTGGCAAAAACTCTTTCGGTGTGAAGGATAAAAACCACGAGACTCTTTTGGTCCAAGCAAATGAAATTCACTATCACAAATACTGTCTTACAGAGATCAACAGCCACAAAATCCAGAAATCAAAGGCTCAATCTCATATAGCTACAAATTAAAGTAGAGAACTACACTAAGAGAGCAATCACAACAAAAGCTTCTGTTCTGACAAATTCTGGAAAAGTTCCAGCAGTCCAAATCGAATCTTCACCGTTCAAAACAAAGAACAATAAGTAAGGAACATACTCACCAAAATTTATCCTGATCAGACAAAGAATGACAGACCAAAATCTGAATATGGTGAAGCTCGTCATCAGTTCTAGAAATACCTTGAGACCAGTCCAATTTTGGATCCAAAAACTCAACCTCCAGACCTCGAAACCAAATCTCCACCATTCAGAATGGAGAACAATATGTCTAGAAACTATAAACCAAAAATGAGACCGATCCAACTGTGAACGACTTCCCAGTTGCCGGAAATGTAAAACAGGTCGGGTGAAAAAATCTCTCCTTTTATGAAGGATGAAGGAAGAACAAAATCTCTCTCTTCTTGCAACTGCTAAAAATTTTTTTTTTGGTTTTAATGACAATACAAAAATTAACCCTAATGGTTTAAAAAGAAAATGGGCTTTAACAAATTTATGGGTTTTATCACATAGGAGGGAACCCAAATCCAACAATTCTCCCCCTTCCCGACTATGTGGAGGAGGTTGCCAAACCGGCACTTAATCGATAAACTTCAAACTTCATCCTTGGTAGAGCTTTTGTGCACATATCAGCACCATTATCAACAGTATGAATCTTTTTAAGCTCAACAAACTTAGAATCTAAAACATCACGGATCCAATGATACCTCACATCAATATGTTTGGATCTACCATAGAAAGTAGGATTCTTACCCAGATGAATAGCACTCTGGCTATCACAAAATAGAACATACCTCTTATGTGTAAACCCGAGCTCATTCACAAGCTTCTTCATCCACAACAACTCTTTACATGTTTCAGTGGCTGCAATGAATTCAGCCTCTGTAGTAGATAAAGCAATACATTTTTGCAACTTAGATTGCCACGCGACTGCTCTCCCTGCAAAGGTAATCAAATAGCCAGAAGTAGACTTTCTTAAATCAATATCTCCAGCCATATCAGAATCTGTGTAACCACAAAGCGTAGGCTTTTGAGTCCCATAACACAGCTTCAAACTTGAAGTGCCATGAAGATATCTTAAAATCCACTTTATTGCATTCTAATGCTCCTTTCCTGGATCACAAAAAACTTTACTAACAGTACCAACTGCATGAGTTATATCTGGTCTAGTACAAATCATGGCATACATCAAACCTCTTACTACAGATGCATAAGGAACCTTTTGCATGTATTCTTTATCTTGCTTACTGGAAGGAGATTGCTTCAAACTCAATCTAAGAGATGGAGGAAGAGTTGTACTTACAACCTTAGCCATAGCCATATTGAACCAATATAGTTCCTTCTCAATGTACTTCTCCTGTTAAAGTCATAACTTCTTACATTTTCTGTCACGAATGACTCTTATTCCAAGAATCTGCTTTGTTGGCCCCAAATTCTTCATAGCAAAGGACATGCTCAACTCTTTCTTCAAATTCGCAATTCTGGAAGAGTTAGGACCTACAATAAGCATGTCATCAACATATAACAACAAAATGATGAAATCATTGTTAGAAAATTTTTCCACAAAAACACAATGATCAGTAGTAGTCTTCTTTTAGCCTTGTTGGACCATAAAAGACTCAAACTTCTTATACCATTATCTTGGTGCTTGTTTCAAACCATACAAGCTCTTCTTTAATTTGCAAACATAACTTTCTTTTCCCTTCACCACAAAACC